>JASDQU010735847.1:139051-157872 GCA_032191745.1 Picea mariana | reverse complement strand
ATCTAAACCAAGTAACGAATTTCTTGAATTCACCTTTAAAGTGCACCTTTGCTTAACAATGTGTTCCTCATTGCTATGAGGAAAATCCTTTCATCTAAACCAAGTAACACATTGCTTGATTTCACCTTTAATCAACATCTTTGCTTAACCATACGTTTCTTGCATAGGGGTTGTTGATTATTCTTAGGAAAACCATTCTGGTCATGAGTTTGGTTCTTTATTGTTCTATATTACTTTGGTGTTTTAATCTCGTGGTTATTACTAAATATTGTTAGCGTGATGGACAAGATGAGTGGTCATGAATGGAATTATATATATGCCCTTTTTGCAACATTTTAGGAAGTAAACAATTGAGATGATGTTAAAGAGAGATTTATGCCCACAATTTGATTTCCAATATAAGTATCTATATTATTAAGTTATGCTATGTTTTTTTATTTTAATTTCGAATGATAACTCATCTTTATACCATGGTAAAACTTGAAAATAAGCATGTTCTATCTTTCAATTAAATAATGGGGTTGTTGGCACCTCACCAATGCCATTACAATGATTATATCAACAATATTTTACCCAAAATGATGGGATTGTTGATACTTCAACAATGCCATTACAATGATTATATTGACAATATTCTACCTAAAGGCTATATCAATAGATGGCATAATGCCTAGGGGGTAAGAACTAGATTAGGGGAGGGTTAATCTAGATCTTGAAGGACAATAAGAATTGTCATTTGTGTGGGAGTTGAAACTTCAACCAACAACAAGGCATAAGCCTTGACTCTCTTTTCCAAGGCCAATCTATCCTATCTGGTAAAGTTGTTTGCAAACTAATAATGATGGGGGAGTCTAAAATTCTCATCAGATCCTTACATCTAAAAATCCTTCCAAAGAATTTCAATCTCTATCGACTTGTAAAAAGGATTCTTCAAGAAGCACAAGACTTAAAGGCCATTCAATTTGATCATGTTCTATATTGGGAAAAATAAACTCACGGATGAACAAGCCAATAAAGGCATTAGGTTGGTGAAGGACATTTGCGACCTGAATGGCAGTATTATCTGCCCCCCATCCCCTTGCAAATTGTAATGCAATTTATGATGAGATTCCACCATCCCAAAACTTGTCAAGGATGATGGGCTGAAGAGTTAATACCTCAACATTCCTCATATGTTACTTACCATTTATCACAAGTGTGAATGTTAATGTGGTGTACAATGACATAGTTCAAACATGAATGTAGGTTTAATTAGCAAGGGCTTTAGGCTTAGCGAATTTTGATGGCCTTACTTGTTGCTCATGGTTTCTTAATCAATAGAGAGAAGTGGAGAGTTTAACATAGTTGGTGGGAATTGGAGGCTTCAATTGGGATCTCCACTATTGGTCCAACTTCTTTGGCCTTTGATAATAGAGGTCGTACCATGCCGAAGAGGAAGGAGTTTGATGTTCCCTTCTTTCTCATTGTAATATGTGGTGTTTGGTCCTTGAGTTGGTGGTTTATGGTAGATGGTATCTAGTGTATGGTTTAGAATTTGGCCTTTGGTAATTCGTTTTGTGGTCTCTAGTGGCCAATCTTGGATGATTTAAGGGGTGCATCACCAATCCAACTATTGGTAATAAGAAGGTTTACAATGGCCCACTGTAATCGTCAACAAAGTTGTTGTGAGACGTGTGAACTAAATGACTTGAAGTGAGGAGTGTAACAGTGTGAGAAAGAAACCACCAGAGCCCAATCTAGTTGATGCAGGAGCATCGAAAGGGCGTGCAAGCATAGCCAATAGCAAGATAGCGCAGAGATAAGAGATATATGGAAAAGCACCGAGCACATTTTTTTGAAAATGTTTTGAAATATTAATGAAGTCATTAAGTGGAGGCATGCTTGTATTATTGTAAAAGGACCTTGAGCGATCCACTCTCGTCCATAGTAGATAGGAGCCTTTATGTGTAATGAATGTAGGTAGATAGAATTTAATTATAGATTAGACAGTTTTAGAGCGCAAGAGGGAAACGAGATATAGAAACCCTCATTGTATAGTTGTAAGATTATTATGCCAATAGAGCATAGAGCATAGAGAAGAGAGCAGAGAGCTGTAGTTGAAAACACCCATGTACAGAGATTTGAATTAATAGAAAGAGTTTCGATTCAAATTCATGGTGTTGTATTTGTTCTCTGTGTATGCATTGTGAATGTTATGCTCATGGATGTTTACTTTCTGTTATACATTTTCTTTATATGTTGTGTATATGATTTCATGCTTTGTGTTTGAAGTCTGAGAGAAAGTAAGGAATGCGTTTCAATTGTTTCTCTGCCTGAGTGAGTAAAATTCCTGCAAGGAGTGTAGTGAAGTTGTCCGCAAGGAGTGCGTTGACAAGAGTTCAGAGTTTTATCTCTGAAATCTTAGGAGGGTTAACATTGTTCTCATTCTCGCAGAAGTGCAAGTTGAGCACAAGAGCCATGCAAGGAGTGCGCAGGCTGAGTAAAGTTCTAGAGTTTGCGAACCTGAGAAATTGTTGAAGGACTACTACTGTAGGGAGTGCGCAGAGTCGAAGGACTTCAATTCTTTGAAGTAATTGAAGGATTCACCGCAAGGAGTGCGTGCGGGAGTCTTCTTTAAGACTCGGAGTTGGAGAAAGCCCAGGAGGGATAAGGTCCTCGCAGTTGCCGAATAAAAGCACAGAAGGTTGGTGCCTTGAAGCGTTGAAAGGAGGCGTAGCAAGTTTGCATTGCAGGCGGGTAAGTTTCGCAGAGAAATACCTGGTTCAATTCGCAGGAATTGTCTAGGAAGAAACGGACGGTCAAAATTCTTTGAGAAGAATTCGCGAAGTCACAAGAGCCATCAGATCTTACAGAGAAGCAAGTACGTTAGGAAGAGCTTTCCTCAAGCATAAGCTCAGAAGAAATCAGGCCCGTAGGATCCAAGTCAGCCAGGGCCGTTGGATCGCTTGCGAAATCTCATTTCTGGGTTTCGTGAGTTGAAGGGTCGAAGGTTTTGCATCAAGGTTCATGAAGTTGTGAAAGGTGAGTGGCAAAATGGCGAAGAGAATCGCAGCCGTCCGTTAGGAGGAGGATAGGTGGCAGAGATCTAGAGATCTCGCGAATTCGGAGGTTCGTGAGGTGAGAGCCCAAAGATTGGGTACTCTAGATTGCGAAAGGCGAAGTCTTGAAGGGGCGAAGAGACGTGTGTGTGGGGCCAGTTATCGGTGACTTGTATTGGGATTCGTGCATCATATTTTGAAAGAAGTCAACATCCTATTGACCTCTAGTGTCTCAGGGGTTCGCGAGACAAGAGCTGGGAGTTTGACATCGAACCTCACGAAGCGGCGAGAAGAGAAAAGTGCTAGAGTTAGCCTAGCCGATGGTCATGTGCGAAGGGCGCTGACACAAGGGAGCTATACCTGTATCGACACTTTGGGTATTGCGGAATTGAGGAGGAAGAGTCGAGAGCCTAGACTTGCGAAGTCGCAAAGTCGCGAAGTTACGACAAGGGAATTTGGGTAAGACCTTGGTCATAACATTGTGGTCATTAGGAGGTAAAGGGGCTCATGCCTAGTGCTATTCGCACAGGAGAGCTCCCGAAAAAGGACCTGTGGATCAACAACTTGCAGATTCTGGCAGGGAATCTGAAAGAGACGATTCGTCTTAGTAGAAATAAAGAATGATCCTGTGAAGCAGACGTCGACCGGAGGACCGAGTGGGTCTGCGTCTGCACCATTTGGTATTAGATCCTGACTTTGTTTCTATATTTCAGATAGGAAAAGCGAGAAAGAAAGATTCACCATGCTACCGAGAAGAAGGGACATGCAAACACCCGATCCGCCAGAGGATAGGGAAATGCCAAGAAGAAGGGGTAGGCAGATGCCTGATCCATCCATGGAGAGAGAGATGTGTGACCTACGTGCCAGATTTGAGGACATGGAGACAACTTAGAGGCACACAGCCGGTGTTGGAGATGTCAGTGATTCCGAAAGTGAAAATGAAGCTGGACATGAATAAGAATAAGTCACAACAGAAGATGTAGCAAATGAATGCCTGATTAGGGCTATTGCAAGAATGGGTGCTAAGGAAAAAATGGATATTCCAGTATACGAGGGAAATCTAGATGCTGAAGAGCTTCTATACTAGATTAGAGCTCTGAAAACATATTTTGACTATGAAGATGTCGAGGAGGACAAAAAGGTCAAACATGCTGTCACAAGATTGAAAGGACATGCAACATTGTGGTGGGATGAGCTACAAGCTGACAGACGCTGCAAAGGAAAGCAAAAAATCAAGAGTTGGGACAGGATGATCGCGAAGATGAAGGCGAAATTCATTCCTAGGGATTACCAAATTACTCTGTTGCGGAGAATGCAAAATTTGAGATAGAAGCTGATGACAGTGAAGGAATACACTGAAGAATTCTACAGGCTGAACATCAGGGCAGGTCATCGTGAAAGTGATGATGAGAAAGTTTCCAGATACATGAATGGTCTAATATACGACATTCAGGATGAGATGAGCATGATGACCATACGAACGGTGGAAGATGCTTATCAAATGGCTCTAAAGGTGGAAGAGAAGTTGAGCCGAAAACAAGGTCAAAGAGGTCGAGGCAAAAGTCAAGCCAGGGGAAAAACAATCGTCTAAGATAGAAATCAGAAGCCTAAGGAAGAATGGAAGAAACCTCAAATTGAGAGAGGTGGAAGCTCACAGAAAGGGCAATATGATGGATAGAAAAAGCAATATACTAATCAGAGAGGACAGTATGCTAATAACAACATTTTTCCTCATACTAGAGGTAGAGGAAGAGGAAGAGGTGGAGTGATAAAATGCTTCACGTGTGGAAAGGTCGGACACAAGTCTTATGAATGTCCAGATAAGAAGAAAGAGGAAGGAGAGACTCACATTGCTAAAGCACAAAGGCGAAATGTTGAGGCAAAGGATGTTGAAGGCGGAAGATCGCTGATGATGCGAAAAGTTCTCTTAACGCCAGAGAAGGAGGTGGAGAATCTAGTGCAAAGGAACAGTCTTTTTTGGACTGCTTGCAAAACCAAGGAAAGGGTATGCAAGGTCATTGTGGATAGTGGTAGCACAGATAATCTCGTTTCAACAGAGATGGTAGAAAAAATGGAGTTGGAGACGATTGATCATCCAAGCCCATACAGAGTTTCGTGGTTGCAAAAAGGACATCAGGTAAATGTCACTAAGCAATGTTTAGTTGAGTTTAAAATAGGAGGGTATAAAGATGAAATACTCTGTGATGTCATTCCCATGGATGTTTGTCATCTATTGCTGGGTAGACCGTGGCAATATGACAAGAATGTGATTCATGATGGGAGGAAGAACACATACACCCTAGAGAAGAATGGGAGAACTCACATGTTGCTTCCAATCAAGGATAAGGAGGTGAAACCTGAAGTAAGCAACACTGTACTTCTCATGAGTGGGAAGGAACTTCTTACAGAGGTTAAGAAGAAGGAGGAACCATAATTCATTGTGGTTAGGAAGCCAAAGATTGTTTTAACCAGCACAAGGGTAGATGATTTACCAGAAGAGGTTCAGGAACTGCTGGAAGAGTTCGATGACATAGTAGTGGACGAACTACCTCATTCATTGCCACCGATTAGAAGTATAAGTCATCAAATTGATCTCATACCTGGAGCTAGTTTGCCAAACAAAGCAGTGTACATATTGATGCCGCAGGAGAATGAAGAGGTCAAAAGACAAGTCCAGGATTTGTTGGACAAAGGTTTGGTCAGAGAAAGCTTGAGTCCATGTGCTGTTCCGACAGTACTCAGTCCGAAGAAAGACTAAGGCTGGAGGATGTGTACTGACTCAAGAGCAATCAACAAGATAACCATCAGGTACAGATTTCCATTGCCAAGGATGGATGATTTGATGGATTGCTTGAGTGGGGCCAAATTTTTTTCAAAGATTGATTTGAAAAGTGGATATCACTAGATCCACATGAGGGAAGGTGACGAATGGAAGATAGCCTTCAAGACTAACGAAGGGTTTTATGAATGGCTTTTTATGCCGTTTGGCTTAACAAACGCGCCAAGTACTTTCATGAGATTGATGAATGAAGTCCTGAAGGATTTCATCGGGAAATTTGTCATTGTGTATCTTGATGACATACTGATTTTCAGTAAAACAAAGGCAAAGCATATGAAACATTTGGCTACAGTGATGAAGAGGTTACAACAAGAGAAACTGCTGATAAACATGAAGAAATCCTCATTCATGCAAACAGAGCTCATTTATTTGTGGTTTGTTATTTCTGCAGATAAGTTGAGAATGGATCCAGATAAAGTGGAGGTGATTAAGAATTGGCCATCACCAAAGAATATCTTTGAAGTTCGAAGTTTTCACGAATTTACTAGTTTCTACAGGAAGTTCATCAAGAATTTTAGTGGAATTAGTGCACCGATGATGGACATAGTGAAGAAGAGACACAAGTCTTTTCACTGGACAGAAGAGGTTGAGAAAAGATTTAATTTGTTGAAGAAGAAAATCACGCAACAACCAATTCTGGTGTTGCCGGATTTTAAAAAGACATTCCAGGTAAAATGTGATGCAAGTGGATTTGCAATAGGGGCAGTCTTGAGCCAAGAAGACAGGCCGATAACATACTTCAACGAGAAGCTGAATGAAGTGAAAGTGAAATACTCCACGTATGATAAGGAGTTCTATGCTATTATTCAGGCATTGAAGAAGTGGAGACACTACTTGATTCCTAAGGAGTTTGTCTTATACAGTGACAATCATGCTTTGCAATTTGTGACTCAATAGGAGAAATTGAATCAAAGACATGTTAAATGGGTTGAATACATGCAGAACTTTACTTTTGTAATTAAGCATATTTCTAGAACTGCTAACAAAGTTGTTGATGCTTTGAGCAGGAAATGTTTGTTGTTGCAGGAGTTCAGAATCAAAACATTGGGTTTTGATGATCTCAGGGACATGTACAGAGATGATCCGGATTTTAAAGAGGTGTATGAAGCAGCTGAGAATCCAATTCTCAGGGATAGAAGCCAATGGGCAGAATACATGATCCAGGAAGGATTACTATTTAAGGGTAATCAACTTTGTATTCCAAAATGCTCCATGAGGGAGAATTTGCTAAAGGAGAAACATAGTGGAGGATTGGCCGGGCATTTTGGTCATGACGAGACGTTCTCAAAGCTAAACGAGTCATATTTTTGTCCAGGAATGAGAGCAGACGCCAAAAGATTCATGGAAAGATGCAAAATTTGTTAGCATTCAAAAGGGAAAAGGCAGAATGCGGGTTTTTATCAACCGTTACCCATACCTGACAGGCCGTGGGATGTAGTCA
Source organism: Picea mariana (assembly GCA_032191745.1). Classification (NCBI taxonomy): domain Eukaryota; kingdom Viridiplantae; phylum Streptophyta; class Pinopsida; order Pinales; family Pinaceae; genus Picea; species Picea mariana. Next base: position 150,554 of record JASDQU010735847.1, on the reverse strand, counting down.
ACATGGACTTCATATTGGGGCTTCCGAGAACACAAAGAGGGTTTGACTCAATCTTTGTAGTGGTAGACAGATTTTCTAAGATGGCACACTTTATACCGTGTCAGAAAACCAGTGACGCAACTCACATTGCAAATCTGTTTTTCAAAGAGGTCATTCGAATTCACGGTTTACCAAGGAGAATAGTTTCAGATCGAGACACCAAGTTCGTGGGACACTTCTGGAGAACCTTATGGAAAAAGCTGGGAACAAACTTGTCATTCAGTTCAGCTTATCATCCTCAGACGGATGGACAGACAGAAGTTGTGAACAAAAGTTTGGGAGACTTGCTGAGGAGCTTGGTGACAGAACACCACAGTCAGTGGGAGAACATATTACCACAGGCAGAGTTTTCTTATAATGACTCGCTTAATAGGATCACAGGACAGATTCCATTTCAAATTGTTTATGGCATGCAACCGAGAGGAATTTCTGAGCTGAGGGATTCAGAACAGATTGCGACTAGGAGTGCTAGTGCAGAAGATTTCGCAGAGGCGATGAAGGAACTTCACAGCCAGGTGAAGGAACGATTGCAGAGTTCGAGCCAAGAATATAAGCAGAGAGAAGATCAACACAGGAGACAACTTCAGTTCAAAGTTGGTGATTTGATCCTTGCGCATTTGAGAAAGGAAAGGTTCCCGAGTGGGACATATAATAAACTAAAGATGAAGAAAATCGGACCATGTAAGGTCTTGAAGAAATTTGGGGTGAATGCATATGAGATTGAATTACCCGATGGGATCGGAATTTCTTCGATATTCAATGTCTCGGATTTGTACCCTTATAAAGATGAGGAAACAGAAGCAGGTAGTGAACAACCAAAGATTCAATGGAAAAAACAAATGCCAGTTGCAGAAAAGCCATAGATGGAGGACATACTGGACAAAAGAGTTGGTAAGAGGACCAGGCGAAAGCAATATTTTGAATACTTGGTCAAGTGGAAGGACCATCCAGTTGAAGATGCCAGCTGGGAGAACGAAGCAGAAATCCAGAAGCATGGAAAGACCGTGCATGAGCTCATGGACAGGAGCCCATGAAAATTTTCAAGCGAGGGAGTATGATGCAGGAGCATGGCAAGGGCGTGCAAGCATAGCTAGTAGCGAGACAACATAGAGATAAGAGACAACTGGAAAAGCACTGAGCACATTTTTTTGAAAATGTTTTGAAATATTAATGAAGTCATTAAGTGGAGGCATGCTTGTATTATTGTAAAAGGACCTTGAGCGATCTGCTCTCGTCCATAGTAGATAGGAGCCTTTATGTGTAATGAATGTAGGTAGATAGAATTTAATTCTAGATTAGACAGTTTTAGAGCACAAGAGGGAAACATGATATAGACACCATTGTATAGTTGTAAGATTATTATGCCAATAGAGCATAGAGCATAGAGAAGAGAGAAGAGAGCTGTAGTTGAAAAAACCCATGTACATAGATTTGAATTAATAGAAAGAGTTTCGATTCAAATTCATGGTGTCGTATTTGTTCTCTATGTATGCATTGTGAATGTTATGCTCATGGATGTTTACTTTCTTTTATACATTTACTTTATATTCTATGTATATGATTTCATGCTTTGTGTTTGAAGTCTGAGAGAAAGTAAGGAATGAGTTTCAATTGTTTCTCTGCCTGAGTGAGTAAAATTCCTGCAAGGACTGCAGTGAAGTTGTCCGCAAGGAGTGCGTTGACAAGAGTTCAGAGTTTTATCTCTAAAAGCTCAGGAGGGTTAACGTTGTTCTCATTCTCGTAGAAGTGCAAGTTGAGCACAGGAGCCATGCAAGGAGTGCACAGGTCGAGTAAAGTTCCAGAGTTTGCGAACCTAAGAAATTGTTGAAGGACTACTACTATAGGGAGTGCGCAGAGTCGAAGGACTTCAATTCTTTGAAGTAATTGAAGGATTCTCCGCAAGGAGTGCATGCGGGAGTATTCTTTAAGACTTGGAGTTGGAGAAAGATCAGGAGGGATAGGGTCCTCACAGTTGCCGAAGAAAAGAACAGAAGGTTGGTTCCTTGAAGCGTTGAAAGGAGGCATAGCAAGTTTGCGTTGCAGGCGTGTAAGTTCTGCGGAGAAATACTTGGTTCAATTCACGGGAATTGTCCAGGAAGAAACGGACAGCCGAAATTCTTTGAGAAGAATTCACGAAGTCACAAGAGCCGTCAGATATTGCAGAGAAGCAGGTACATTACAACGAGCTTTCCTCAAGCGTAAGCTCAAAAGAAATCAGGCCCGTAGGATCCAAGTCAGCCAGGGCTGTTGGATCGCTAGCGAAATCTCATTTCAGGGTTTCGTGAGTTGAAGGGTCGAAGGTTTTGCATCAAGGTTCATGAAGTCGCGAAAGGCAAGTGGCGAAATGGTGAAGAGAATTGCAGTCGTCCGTTAGGAGGAGGACAGGTGGCAGAGATCAAGAGATCTCGCGAATTCGGAGGTTCGCGAGGTGAGAGCCCAAAGGTTGGGTACTCTAGATTGCGAAAGGCGAAGTCTCAAAGGGGCGAAGAGACGTGTGTGTGGGGCCAACTATCAGTGACATGTATCGGGATTCGTGCATCATCTTTTGAAAGAAGTCAACATACCATTGACCTTTCGTGTCTCGGGGGTTCGCGAGACAAGAGCTGGGAGTTTGACATCGAACCTCACAAAGCGGCGAGAAGCGAAAAGTGCTAGAGTTAGCCTAGCCGATGGTCATGTGCGAAGGGCGCTGACATAACGGAGCTATACCCGTATTGGCACTTCGGGTATTGTGGAATTGAGGAGGAAGAGTCGAGAGTCTAGACTCGCGAACTCGCGAAGTCGTGAAGTTACGACAAGGGAATTTGGGTAAGACCTTGGTCATAACATTGTGGTCGTTAGGGGGTAAAGGGGCTCACGCCTAGTGCTATTCGCACAAGAGAGCTCCCAAAAAAGGACTTGTGGATCAACAACTTGCAAATTCCGGCAGGGAATCCGAAAGAGTCGATTCGGCTCAGTAGAAATAAAGAACGATCCTGTGAAGCGAACGTCGACCATAGGACCGAGTGGGTCTGCGTCTGCACGACTAGTGTTATGATATAAACAATTTGATGTTTTGCATCGAGTTGCCTTAGCAATTTTGTATTACACCTCTGTTTGGTTTGGACACAGCATTTTTAATATGAAATATCACTGTTACTATGAAAACAAAACTGACACAAGGCCCAAGATCAACATAGACATTTAACAAACCCCACACTTGGGAGGAGCATGCCCACCAAGATTTGAACCTAGATCATTATCACAACAACCACTTTGAATTGTTACTAAACTACATCTTGACAAACATATAATTGTTTATAACCATGATATATTAATAGTATTTATTATAATAATGTTAATGACTATATTAAGTTAAAATTAAACCTATAAATAACTATATTAATTTAAAGTTAAAGTTTAACATTAAATATTCAACATTTATTGGAACATTTCATTGGACTTATTATGTATTTAACAACTACTTTTTTTTGAAGAAGGATCTATCCATGAGTACAATTTAATCCCCCACAAATGGCTCCCACCTTCAACTCCTTTCCATGAAATTTAAACCTATAACTTAATGGGGACTAAACCCCACACAAACCAATTGGTCTACATTTCATGGATAATTTTTTAACAACTACTTACTAAATCTTTTTATATTTGTATATTATGTTATAATAGAAATGGATGAAGCTCTTATTCTACTTTATTACCCATAGTATAGGTGAATTCCACTGACTTAATTATGGTATTTCCTTTTATGTATCTTTTAGTGTAGGATACACGTTCTTCCTAATTTATTTAAATTTGTGTGTTTTTCACTTGCATATATTATATGCTATCTTGTATATATTTGATTTTTCTTTGGAGTGGCATAATATTCATAATAATATTGTTAAGTGAAACAAATTCATATTTATTTATTGTTATTATATTATTATGGTATTTCCTTTTATGTATCTTTTAGTGTAGGATACACGTTCTTCCTAATTTATTTAAATTTGTGTGTTTTTCACTTGCATATATTATATGCTATCTTGTATATATTTGATTTTTCTTTGGAGTGGCATAATATTCATAATAATATTGTTAAGTGAAATAAATTCATATTTATTTATTGTTATTATATTTATATTATAGGAGTAAGTTAATAAATTAACAAATTCAAATTTTTAATAAATTTTTTTCTTCGATTTCATAAGAATTTTGCCTAAAATTATAATTTTATTTAATTGATGAAATTTTTTATCATAACATTTTATTCAAAAAAAAAAATAACCTATTTTAAAAATAACAAACTATTAAAATTTCAAAAATAAATAAATTAAAACACCACTTTGTCTCACTTTATTTTATTTTTAAATATTAAATTTATTCAATTATTTACTTATTCCTCTTAACTTTCATACACTTACTAACTTCAAAATATTAAAATTAATGATTAAAATGCAACATAATCATCCTATAAACTATATTTATCCACAATGATAACTTCAACATATATTTGAACTTGCAACCATAGTATTTCAAGAGAGGATGCTCATAACACTTTACACAAATCTCAAGTAAAATCTCTAGGAGAAAATTATGCACATGCACTAAGTTAATGATTGACTTATCTTTCCATCTAGTACTTTTGATGGTGATAGTGTGATACTCAATGATTGACTTACTACATTTCCATCCTCTGGGTTTAATGGTGATAGTGTGGTTCCATCCTATACCTATGATGGTGATAGTGTAGTATCCAATAATTAACTTACTATCTTTTCATCGTGTCTATTTGATAGTGATAGTGTGGTATACAACTAACATGATGAAAATGGAGTAAACTAATAATACATAAAAGTACAAAACTTTTGGATTTTTCCTAAATAATTTTTCATTTAAATGTTTTAGAGATTTTACCACCAATCATTTTGGTGTGGTCGAATGGTCCCTAGTTAAGTTATTAAAAGCAATTTGACTGGTAAAGTCTACGAAGGTATACATACCCTCCCCCCCTCTGGATTTGACCCTGTGACCTATTAAGACGAAACACATGTTCTTAACCATCAAGCCCACTCAGGCTGTATATTTTATATTATTTTATATGAATTTTATAATATTATATTTAAATATTGCAATATTTTTAAAATATAATATAAAGAAAAAAGAAAATTGAGAGATAGTTCAACAAAGAAAGACAGAAAGAAAATTGAGAGATAGCTCTACGAAGAAAGAAAAAAAATTGGTAGTAGGAAGAAAGAAAATTGAGGGATAGCTCGATGAAGAAAAAACATAGCATTTGATATATTTTTGGAGAATACCTCATTGGGAATGGAAGTTTCTGAGTCATTTTCAAAGTACATAATGTGGAAACTAATAGCAATGAGCTCTCCATATGGCTTAGCTCAATCATCCACTTATCTATAGTGTGTTGGTTTGATTGGTGGGCATTTGTATATGACATATGGTGAAGTGTCCAGTTTTCATTATTTTTCCCAGGGTTTAGGGAAGTCCGTGATGGAATGTACTATTAAGGCACTCCATTATGTGAATTCAATGGTTCGAAACCTTGACTTACCTTGTGTGTTGCATATGGGGCATTGTGGGTAAACTTGGAGGTTATAGTGGTAGCAGTCAAATAACACAACCCCATGTCACACATGTATGCGCCTGACTAGTTGTTGGTTCCCCCAATCACAAAAAAATGTACATCATGTGGAATGAATACTCCCATTAGTAATGAAGTTGCACCTTGTAGATTGCCACCAATTCGTCATACCCCTCCATACATATTTTAGCTTTGTTAAGGTCTCCACCTCTTTCCAAATCCACACAACAAGACATAATAAAAACAAATGCTAAATCCTCACCTTATCTTCCTTGCAAAGTGAACACTTGTTGGGACCATGCTTACTTCTCTTTGACAAATTGTCCCATGTAAGAAACTTATTTTAAGATTCAGCCACATAAAAATCCTCGACTTTAAAGGGCGTTTAAATTTCCATATAATCTTATTGTGCCACTATGCATTCCCCATAGCATCGTCTTTAAAAATAAATTCAAAGCCAATCTTAGGAGTGTTAAAGGACGTTTAAATTACCATATAATATTATTGTGCCACTATGCATTCCCATAGAATCATCTTTAGAAAGGAATTCAAAGCCAATCTTAGGAGTGTAGCACCCTTGAACTTGATTCTTTAAGCCAATCAATTCATCCTTAGTCTTCTTAATTTGAACAATGAGCATGACTACATCTTAAGGAGGCAATGTACCCTTCCCAACAAATAGCATTCTCATCATGTAATCCAATCACATTTGTTGATTTCCACTCTTGCCTTCATATCGAGGTAAATTCAAGATTTTCCACTTGGTTGAGAGTGAAGAAGCCCTTATCATGTAAAATATTTACAAAATTAGTAGAGTGTATAATTTTACCCACATCCTATCCATGGATCTTCACTTATTCCGAGTCTATTCCCTTTACCCACCTTCCAAACAATCCACCTCCCAATCAAAGGAATGTTGGAACATGGATTAAACCATAGAGAAGAATGGATCCAAGAGAAGCGATGGTGTCTAAAGACATTGTAGCATTGAAGCATGAGCTCACTCCATGAGAGAGAGACGAATCTCCTGATAATATGAGATCTGTGTTGTTAGACCAATTACAAGGATTGTTTATAAATAGGTTTTGATTATGGACCAAACCAACAATCATAGGTGTAGTCGGTTGCACCTTTCCATAAAACACAGATCTGGGATCCTAAGTGGACATGGTCAACCACCAATTTAGTCAATTGTCGACCCAAAGAGTTGGTCAACCCACTCAATCGACAAGGTGAGGTTTACAATGGAGCCGCATGTTCCAACACCCCCCATAAACTCAGCTTGGAGGAAAACAAAATCTGCAGCTTTCCCCCCTAAATTTGTTCTGACTGCAAAAGTTGATCACAAGATGATTCAACAACACTCTTGAGGAGGAGCGTTGTACGTACGTAATGAAGAGGAGCATTGTATATCCATAAAACCAACGCTACACAATGATATGAATTCTTCAAACATCTGGTCAAATGCTCCCATGGCCACTCATGAATCCAACCATAATCAATCCTAGTAGTCAATACTAGTCCACAGTTTTGTCTTTAATGTCTCTTCTGCAAAGATATGAAAGCATGCTTTCCATTTCTCTAATTCTTATGACGAGGATGATGATAAGGCATAGAGGTATGTGCTGGCTAATCAAGAGATATAGGCTTGGGTTATGGTGTACTCTCGAGAGTATAATGACCCGATATATCAACGACAATGTGATCAACAATAATATCCTCAACTTCTGGAATATTAGGAACATCCATCTCATCAATCGGTTCAAGAGACTTCTCTACTAGAAAATCAGTGTGAACTCCACCTGCAATGAATAAAATTTCCTGGTTGGAACAAAGCCAGGTGTAGGAAATGAGGCAACAACAACATCACATCCAAGACATGTTCTTGGTGTCACTATCTCAGGCATAATAGGAGAAGCAATACCATGTCCATTCTTCCCAAGTCCTCCCCCAATATATCCCATCTTGTTGAGAAATCAGGATCCTATACATGTGGTGTGTTTTTCAAATCTACGAGAAACAACACAATCATGAGTTTTCAAGAATAAATCAACAACATTTGGCTTACAAACAACAACATGGGGTGAAGAAGAAAAGGGTGAGCATGACAACTCAACAACAACAACATTCTTCTCACAAACAACTGGACTAGCAATAGTGGTGGAAGAATAAATAGGTGAGCTTGATGACTCAAAATCAACAATCTTCTTCTCAATATTACTTGCAATAGTATACAGTTGGCGAACTTGTTCTTCAAGGTTTTGTTTGCAGTCCTGCAAGTTATGTAGAGTCTCATCCTTTTCAGTCAGCTGCAACAATGTGGCATCATAATCCTCCTTCAATGCATGATATTCGTCAAACAATCGATTGTTATCTTCTTGAAGAGGAGCAACTTCTTCACGAAGTTCATCAACAAAGGCCTGCAAGTGGGCAACCTCACAAGTTAGCTGGGTATTGGGTTCCATTAGTTGGTTGACATCCATGCTCAATGTTGGATGAGGAAGAGATTTTACTTCTTCTTCCAATTATTCAAGAAGGTCATACTTGTCCTCAAATTTGTCTACAAGAGACTGGAAAAATATTTCTGCAGTGTTCCCCATGGAAGTGACCCTTCTAGAGTGCTCAATCAAAACAATCTTAAACACATTTGATGTAATCTTTAACTGATTTTTCAGTCCTTAATTTTATGTCTTCAAGGCATCATTTTCATGAGAAAGGGATTTCTTCTCCTTCATGAGATCATCGACAAGATCAGTTTTATTGCCAAAATCATCCACTAGATCTTGAAAAGTGGTTTCCTTTGTCTATTCTAGGTCAAAAAATTTCCTATATTTTCCATCAAAACGCTATGGAACACTGGTTTGAAAGAGGGAAACCTCATCTTCTAGCTAGGTGTGGGATATCTCTAGGTCACTTCTTAGGTGTTGATTTTCAGTCTACAACTGTGCAACAACATTATGCAAGGTAGTGACTTCTGCATGAAGTCGGTTGTGATATTCTTCCAAGGCAATGGCCTTCTTCTCTTGTATCTCCTGCAATTTTTGAAGCACAAGGTATTCATATTTGTCTAGCATGCCCATCGTTGATGGAGGGAAGATTCAAGAATTAAATTTGCAAAGGAAACGGGGTGGAAAGGAAGTCGACCACAACAAGAAATATGAATTACCAGGCATTGATGTATATCCAATGGGAAATTGACCTCTTATTTAGCAAATAATGCAGGGTCATTCATGCACGTTTTTGATCATATGCATTTATGGAATTAATCCACGTATCAATAGTTATATAAGTTGCATCAAGCCAGTCAATGTCCCTTCTTCACTTATTCTTAGAAGGTGATCTATCTATTCAAGTTGATGCAATTCAAATGTGAGTCAAATGATGGAAGGTGAGTTCAAGAAGAAACCAAATGATAGGTGAGAACTTCAGTCCATGATGAGTGAGAGCAACTCGGCAAATATATTTGATGACAGATTTGAGAATGTTAGAGAATATTTCTAGATAAACACTGTGTACATGGTTTCAAAACATTCAACATTTCTAGTGGACACTCCACCCATCATCAGGGACAACAAAAAAAAATAATGTAGGAAACAGGTATCGAGATTGTATTTAAAGAGCTGGATAGGTAGGTTACCGTTGAAAAATAATTAGGTAAAGAAATTGAGTTGATGGAATCAATATGTCCATTGAGATTAAATAAAGGAGGGGAATTAATTTGTTGAGAAAGAAATAATAAAAAGATCTAAATAGCCATTTAGCAGAAGAAATTTGAGTTGGGAAGAAAAAATATTAAAAAGGGTGGAAATGGATTAATTATAATATTAAGAAGATAATTAATAATATTGGGAAAATGAAGAAAGGATGTGATTAGATTGGTAAAAAAAAAGCAGAAAAGGATGAAATAATAATATAAAATAATAGTGTAATATAATAATTAATATATTATAAAATTGAATATAATGGTGTTGGGCAGGTCACCAAATAATAAAGGGAGATAATAGTTGTATGCTAATATTATAATATAATATCATATCAGAGAATAAAATGAATTAAATAAAAATGAAAAATGATATAGAGTGAATAAAAAGGAGAACTTAGTGTTTTTCATGATGAGAATAATGAAACAGAAAGGATCAAAAGAATGTGAGGGAGAAATGAAGAAAAATGGGTGGAAGGGGGCAGATGGAGAAGGAAACTACAAGGAGAGACCTAAAGATCAAGTTTATGAATGATGGGCTTCCACTATTGGCTAAGTTTGTAGTAGTCTGCATTTCTTCCCCCAAATTCCTCGCATAAGAAAACACCCACCTAACCAGGGCCCTCCTAACTAATGGTTACTCTCTCTCCCAAATCAACCAAGATTTTCTCTCTTCCAACAAAGCTAAGCCAAATTTAATCTCATCCTCCTCCCCTCCTTGTGATCTCATCTCCCTGCCCTACATTTAAAGGACCACCGATCTTATCTCAAAAATCCTGGCTAAGAAGAACATCAAAATTGTTTTCAAACCTTATAAAATCCTTAAACAACTCTTTAGAACCGCTAAAGACAAATGTGACATGATGCTGGGCCTAGGATTTTACCAAATCCCCTGCTCCTGTCTCAAATATTACATAGGTCAAACTGGTAGATCCTTTAAATCCCATCTCAAAGAACATATAACTGGTACTTCCCATAAACAAATCTCTAAATTAGCTATCATCGAACACTTGTCAAATCCAAACACCTCATTTTCTTTGACCAAACAAAAATCCTACCTTCTACCCCCTATTACTCCTCCCAGCTCATTTGAGAAGCTCTTGAAATAAAAAAACATCCTAACAATTTTAATCATGAAGATGACTACAAACTTAGCCAATCCTAAAAGCCTACCATTCATAACCTTGATCATTAGGCCCCCCTCTATTGTTTCCTTCTCCATCTACCCCCTTCCCCCCTTTTTCTTCATTTCTCCCTTGCATTCTTTTGATCTTTTCTATTTCATTATTCTCATCATGAGAAACACTAAGTTTTCCTTTTTATTCACTCTATATCATTTTCATTATCATTTTATTCATTTTATTCTCTGATATTATATTATATTATGATATTATATTATAATATTATCATACCATTGTTATCTCCCTTCATTATTTGGTAATCTTCCCAACACCATTATATTCATTATTATATTATATCATATTATTATATTACAGTATATCATCCTTTTCTGCTTCTTTTTTACCAATATAATCACATCCTTTCTTCACTTTTCCCGATATTATTAATTATATTCTTAATATTATAATTAATCCATTTCCACCCTTTTCAATATTTTTTTCTTCCCAACTTAAATTTCTTCTGCTCAACGACTATTTAGATCTTTTTATTATTTCTTTCTCAACAAATTGATTCCTCTCCTTTATTTAATCTCAACAGACATATTGATTCTATCAACTCAATTTATTTACCTAAGTCTTTTTCAATGATAACCTACCTATCCATCTCTTTAAATACAATCTCGACACTCATTTCCTACATTAAGATTTTTGGTTGTCCTTGATGATGGGTGGAGTGTCCACTTGAAATGTTGGACATTTCGAAACCATGTACAAAATGTTTATCCATAAATATTCTCTAACATTATGTCTAACTCTGAAAACTTACATTCTCAGATATTTGAGAATTCCAAGACCTATCAATCAAGAGAGCATATCCATGATTGGGTCGAGCAAGCCTTCAAACATGTTGTAACGACCCCTTCGTTACGTCTACGAATAGCGAAGTACAATAGGAAAATTTTTCTTTTTCTTTTCTTTTTAAAAATAAGATATTAACAACATCACCTAATGCATTAAGGTGACACATGATCAAAATATAAACAACTCTACATATCATTGCGG
>JASDQU010735847.1:123323-138951 GCA_032191745.1 Picea mariana | reverse complement strand
ATTATTAGTACATGCACGAGACTTGTATGTACTAGCTACACATGCATTTCTTGTACATATACACTAGTATGTATGAGTTTTCTTGACTTAATTACTAATAATGTCGGTTAATTGTTATGCATGTGTGAACCATGTTTCTTTTCCTTTGTACCATGAGATACCTTAACTTCGGGACGAATTTTCCTGAAGGGTGGGTGTATGTAACAACCCTGGTTAAATAGATGCATAGGGATTATTGATTATAATTAATTTGATAATCTGACTGTCCTAATATGTTTAGTTAAACAATAATTATTTCTTAATAATATTAATTAATTAATTAATTATTAATTAATTGTTCATATCTGTCAAATGATTAATTAATTAATTAATTGACTCATTAATTATTTGAGTAATGAATTAAAGGGGTTAATAATTTTAATTTATTTTATTAAATACTTTACATATGCAAGGGGGGAATGAAGCATTAAATTAAGGACAAGATAATAAAGACAGGGGATAAGATAATAAATAAAGGGATAAGGTAATAAAGGAGGAGATAAGGAAATTAATGAGTGGGAGGAGAGTCGGTGAAGGGGGAATATGACAGAAGAGTCCTACGGAAAAGAGGGGAGGATTATTTGGGGGGGAAGGATTTTGAGGGAGCATTTGGAGGGCAGGAGGGTATTTCTGTGGCATATTTTTTCTGTGGGATCTTGGCTGGTTTGAGTAGTTTGGTCTTTGGGTGAATCATTGCAGGGGGCACCGGGTTGCTGGGGGTTTTGGGCACAGGGGTCAGGATCCCTTTCGGTTTCCTGGAGCTAGGGAGTCGAACAGGCTGCTCCTAGCTGGGTAGGAGGTTAGTCGGTTTGGGCAGAGTTGGGTCAGTGCATCAGGCTAGGCAAGGCAGCAGGGAAAGGACAACCATATCGACGGGAATTAGCATCAGAAGCAGGTATTTTATTTATAAATTGCTGAGTTATTTTCATGCTGTAGATAAATGTTAAATTCTGCTGAAATATTATATGCTTATTTGAAGCTAAATGAATTATTTACGCACTCAAAGAAATTCTATGTTAGAAATGCTACGTGTAGTTGTATGGATTTTATTAGGTTTGTTTATTTCTGGTCCCTACATTCTCAGTCCCTAGTATTAAAGCTTCAAATTCAATGCCAAAGGAGATGGTATGGTACATTGCTCAAAGGAGATGTGTCGGTGGTGTAAGTCGACAACGGACTAAATTTTTGCATAATCAAACTATAAGTTTGTTTAGAAAAGTGGGTTTTTTAAATAATGTGTCAATGTTATTAGAGAAAAGCAAATATTGGTAGGTTGTCAATATGGAGCAAGTTTAATTTGAGAAAGAAGGGATCAAAGGATATTTAGATTCAATGAGGGTGTGGGAGTAAATCATCCAAAGATTTGTTCATTGGGTTCAATTTCACCTGTGTATGTTGGATAAGGTAAGTCAATAATGAAGCATTTAGAGTTTCGTGGTGAGGTGAAAGAAGGTCTAGATCCCTCTATTACTCTGAAAAGGAAGGAGATTGAAGCTTGCGGTATAGAGGTCAAGTGTGTTGATTTAGTACTAACTCTATATAGAGGTAAATAATTATCTGAAGGGATAGTAGTCTTCCAAGGTGTGGGTTTAACATTTCAACAATTTAATTGTGTGTAATTTTCTAGTCTCGATTTGTGTACTATTTAGACTTGTGGCATTGACCAACGTAGAACTTAGCTAAGGTTGTATAAGAGGGATGAAAATTTTTCCCTACATGAATGGTAGAACCCAAGATCATTTAAATTTTTCTAAAGGGGAGAATTGATTGTTAGTGGTGGAGAATCATAGGAGAAAAAAGGTAAAGCATATTGAGCTAGAAAATGAATGGACAAGGTGGTGAATGTAGGAAAAGGATTGGAAGATAAGGATAGGGTAGAAGCACAATCAAAGAAGGTGATATTAGTAATGGTGAGATTGATATAGGATCGAAGGAGAATGGTGGACGATTGGATAGGGGCTCGGTTAGAAGGAAAATAAATAAATGTGTAAAGAATAAGGTGTCCCCTCTTAAATCAGTTCTTGGTAATGATATTAAATACATGAGGATGTTGAGATGGCTTCTAAGGCCCTTAAATGTAAATTCCTTGGCCAAAAAGTGGGTGAGGCTTATTTGAGGGAGTGGATGAAGAATGTATGGGTTCCAAGATTAGAGTATATCTAAAAACAATACATTTTAACAAGAGGTTGGTTGGGATTTCCATTCAAAACTTTAGAGGACTTGAAGAAGGTATTAGGTTTGCATTGGGAATGGAAATCAATCCCTCTCTAGGCTCTTAAACATTGGTCTCTGTTTTTTTACTCTCATTCTAATATATCTATATTACATTAGTTTGGGTGAAATTTATAGGCCTCCCTTTGGACTTCTAGCCTTTAGAGGTTTGCATTGTGTAGGGACCAGAAATAAACAAGCCTAATAAAATCCATACAACTACATGTAACATTTCTAACATATAATTTCAATTTCAAACATAGAATTTCTTTGAGTGCGTAAATAATTCATTTAGCTTCAAATAAGCATATAATATTTCAGCAGAATTTAACATTTATTTATAGCATGAAAATAACTCAGCAATTCATAAATAAAATACCTGCTTATGATGCTAATTCCCGCTGATATGGTTGTCCTTTCTCTGTTGCCTTTCCTAGCCTGATGCACTGACCCAAATATTCCCAAATCAACTAACCTCCCACCCAACTAGGATCAGCCTGTCCGACTCCCTAGCTCCAGGAAACCGAAAGGGATCCTGGCCCCCGTGCCCAAAACCCCCAGCAACCCGGTGCCCCCTGCAATGATTCACCCAATGATCAAACTGCTCAAACCAGCCAAGATCCCACAGAAAAAATATGCCACAAAAATACCCTCCTGCCCTCCAAATGCTCCCTCAAAATCCTTCCCCCCAAAATAATCCTCCCCTCTTTCCCGTAGGACTCTTCCGTCATATTCCCCCTTCACCAACTCTCCTCCCGCTCATTAATTTCCTTATCTCCTCCTTTATTACCTTATCCCCTTCTTTATTATCTTATCCCCCTTCTTTATTATCTTATCCTTAATTTAATGCTTCATTCCCCCCTTGCATATGTAAAGTATTTAATAAAATAAATTAAAATTATTAACCCCTTTAATTCATTACTCAAATAATTAATGAGTCAATTAATTAATTAATTAATCATTTGACAGATATGAACAATTAATTAATTAATTAATATTATTAAGAAATAATTATTCTTTAACTAAACATATTAGGACAATTAGATTATCAAATTAATTATAATTAATAATCCCTATGCATCTATTTAACCAAGGTTGTTACAGAGAAACTCAAGTTTCCCCCAACAACCTACCATATGGAATTGTATAATAATCTTTAATCGGAGAGACAAAAAATTGGCTCTCGTTCCATGGGCCTTCAAAATAATCCAAAACATATTGACCCAAAGCAAACCCTCAAATCTGAATACCCAAAAAACTCTAACTCCATCATACCTCCAAATCTTTCATTATTATATATATGAATTCTCATCTCTCTCTCTCTCTCTCTCTCTATATATATATATATATATATGAATTTTCTTATATATATATTTTAAAAAACTTTGGTTAAAGATGGATATGTTGTCAATAAAATTGAAAATGCTATATCTCTTGCACTAGGAACATGGCATTAAATTAACCTATCATTGAATCCATTACATGAAGGATCAACTATTGTTTAAGCCATTAAAGTAATGTTTTTATTAACAAGTATAACATAGTTGTGATCCGTGTTAAGGAATAGAATTCACAAGAGTTGACATTTGGCTTGGTATAATATAATAAGGCATAGTGACTTTGTATAACAAGTGCCACTGCAGTGGCGATGTTCCTACTTAAAATATTTTATCTTTTTGCATGTTGTTGTAAACAAGTAGGCTTATGTGCAAAATGAAAGCATCTATAACTAGATTGGATATAGAGAGCTCCATGTTGTTGTTGTAAATAGGTAGGCTTATGTGTGAAATGAAAGCATTTATAACTGGATAGGATATAAAGAGAAAGAGGTGCAATAGTCACGATATATCCTTCCCGATAGTATGATGCATCCAAGCTATAGACTCGCGCATTAGACGTCAAACAATAAAATTCATTAACCTTCAATACAACTTTGGTGATGTTTGTTTGCATAACTTTAATGGGCGGAACAATCACGCTTGTTTAGCTGTTACATTACAAATTCAAAATAAAATCTTACCTCCGAATTTAAATTTTGTGATAAAGTAATCTAAGTGATCCCTGGACCTATCAAATAATAATTGTAACATGGACCTCAAATAGAATTAAGCCAAACATTGGATAAATAATGGAATTGCACATAAACAATGAAGTAGATTTGTAAAGAAGAATTGGTGAGATAGAAATCAATGTTTTTTTATCGTTTCATAGAATTGCATAATCGAAAGTGAAATGGTTTTGATGAAGAAATTCCTCTAATATATCTCAATGACCATAAAAACACCCTTTTCCAAGCCAAAAATAGTAGAGTCAAATACATCAAAATACAGAAAAGACCGAAGTAGGCTTTGGACGGATACACATGAAAATTTGGGGCACTTGGAGTGGGACTACAATGTTCGAAAAATCATGGGATCAAATGAAACAGGCATAGGGCTCTAATAGTTTTTAAGAGATTCCGAACTTATAATAGTTTTTTAGAGATATAATTGTTTGTTAATTTTTTAAATAGTTTTCTTGTGACTTATTTCACAGGGAAAATATAGAAATTTGATGTTTTCGTATAATTTTTTAATAATCGACATATATTGAAAATGATCCACATATATTGAAAAAGGTGGTGCATGAGCATATTGAGGTCTATATATTAGAAAAATATAGTATCCCAAATATTTTTTAAAAAGTGTTGCATTATCAGATATTGGGGTCTCTATATTAACAAGGGAGGTTGTAGAGCAACAAGTCCCTACTAAGAAGGTTGACTAGATTTGACTAAGAACGTTGGGTTAGCTACCCAGATAGTGCATTGGATCAGCTATACTTATAGGCAAAATTTGTTAATAAACCTTCTGAATCATTCGTTAAGCCTGTGAGCTACGGAACTAGCGACCAACCCTGTAATTTGTTGTTTCTTAGTCGAGCCTGGAATAACAATGTGTTCTATCTGATCCGAAAGTATCGTTGTATCCCTTCTGCTTTATTTTGAAGCCATACTCATTCTACCTCATGTTTCTCACTGATTCCGAATTTGTCTGGTTCATGTTTTTCCAAATAGAAAAAGATAAAAGTAATAACAAACCTGACGACATGATGCTCGTTTTACTCCAAACCGTTGGCTATCTCGGCAAAGATTAGAGCACCATCATACTTTCGTTCAAGCTCTTTGGACAATATTTTTCTGCTCAACATTCCTTGTTTGCAATTTAATGCATCTATGTATGATGTTCATTTCTTCATTCGCTACGTACCAACGACATCTTATGCATTGATGATTTCACATGATACGTATACCTCTCAGATAATCTATGATGCGGGTAGGGATAAAATTGAAACACTATGATACGAGTAGGACTCGAATCATCTGTAACCAACACCAATGGATATAATATTCTTAATCAACCCCTGATGAATACACATTTTCTCTACTAGATCCCTCCTTTGCACCATGAGGGTTGTTGGATATCCCCTTCATGGATGGCGTAATGAAGTTGATACTAGTACTCATATAGAATAGATCTTTCGTTTTGGAGAAAGGGACAAGTCTGGTTGTAGTCAATCCAAGAGGGCCCATGACTGGTGGTTGTTGTAATGAAAGCATTCACTTCTTTAAGTTTAAAATTTATCTTCCTATTTGGATGGTCTTTCATCTACCTGTTTACAATTGTTATGTTTTCGTGTGTATGTAATTGGCTTCGGATAAATTTATCTACCTGTTTTTAGTTGTTGCATTCTCATTAGCATGTGATTGGATTCATTTTGACCTTTCATCTTGCATTACTTACATTTAATTGTGCTTATTATTTCACCTTCCATCTGGCATTACTTACGTTTAATTGTGCTTATTATTTCTTTTCCAGTTTAAGTCTCTAGTCAAGAAATACAGTATAAGCAGAAAGATAAATAAAGCATGGTATATAAAACTTCAATCGATGGCTCCCGAGTCTCTCCTCGTGTCAGTGAGTCTGCCTCATTGATTCTAAGGTAGAAAAACTTGAAGACGATCACTAACTCATTACGGTTATTTAAACCAAACCAAACCATCTAAAATAATTTGTTAAAATAAAATAAATAAAATAACCGGATGATGATATCACAATGGGTAGATTTCGAAATCGTTGCCGAAATCATGTATTTATTCCAAGGATGAAGAAGCTAAACCAAATCGCTTAAAATATTATATGCACATATATCAAACATGTATTAGACACACCCATGTTTTGACAGAAACCGTTGTGTATTTTTCCCCATTGTTTGAAACCACTGCCAAAATAGGCACCATGCTCCATGCACAAATTAGATGTGTTAATCTAATTCATTTCCTCGCGTCGTCCTCCATGCAGAGACTATACATGTGTGAAATTATTTACCATCTATTCAAGTGAGTTGGGTTGGAGCAAGCCAGAGATTAACATTTCTCTTTATAGCAAGGGTTTTGGTATAGAGCTTTGTTCCCTGTAAAACTTCCTGCAAAGTCTCAATCGATTCTCAGGCATATTCTCAATAATTTTCTTCCTCATGAGAGTATATGCTACTAAGGGTTTTCTTCTCTTGGGCTTGGAGATGTATTATTTCATTTATATCTACTTGAGGTATTATTTCAGTTAGATCTACTCGAACTCGAAC
The DNA here is from genome assembly GCA_032191745.1 of Picea mariana. NCBI lineage: Eukaryota > Viridiplantae > Streptophyta > Pinopsida > Pinales > Pinaceae > Picea > Picea mariana. Next base: position 132,078 of record JASDQU010735847.1, on the reverse strand, counting down.
TATCTCTATACGAAATGCACCTGCAACCATTACTTATTAAACTAGCACTGCAAAGATTAGGTGGTACAGTTTACTAGGAATAGGAATAGCATCTACAATGAAGACTAAACACAGTATACCTTTTTTACTTAGCATCAAATCCAGTAATTGGCCGAGTCTAAGTAGCAGCGTAGACAGAGACTTTGATAGCAACAGTTCCAGTTTCTCTCAAAGGCAGACCCAAATCTCCAGCCAAGAATCTCCAAAAGCCAATGTAAGAGGAAGACCTCAGTTGTATATTTATAAATACAAGATTTAACCAAAGATAACTTGTTCTTCTATGAAGTGTCTGCTTGTTATTTCTATGAGATGGGACTACTATTGGAGATAATTATAAGTAGTTAATTTGGTCACACTTATAAGCTCAAATGCAAAACTCATGCTTTCAACCCACTTTAAAAAATGCACATATAGTATTTATCAATAATATTCCACTCCCCAAGGAGAATAGGGTAGGAAAAAACTGTACTCAAAGAAGGCTTGATTTTATGGAAGCGAAATTGGTTTGTACTGAATATTAGAATTGCACTAATATGAAGGTCACTTCAATTTCATTTTATCGTTGGAGTTAGCCATTGTCTTACAATATTGAATTCTCTTAGCATAATATGTTTTTTGGTGTCTCCACCAAGTGGCAGATTCTATTTGTACAATGTAATGTATAATTCTGTCATGTGTTTCTTAACAACGTAGGCTAATTCCTCTCATGGTTTCACCATGCTCTTAAGGTTTGGGTGTCTCCCAATCTACAATCGTGAATTTTTGTTTTGCCATATTTTGGAGAGGCCGAGGAAAGGAAAGGAAAGGATTACTGGTATGTGTTTAATGCCCAACCATCTTCTGAATACATGAAGCACTAAGTATGACTCTATGAGGAGGTTTAGATGGAGTCTCTAGCTGGAGTCCGTATTAAGGCTCGATGGTCTCCCAAATGTTTCATGGTTCGACTAGAATAGACTACAGTCAATGAAGAGAAGAATCAGGTATGAATAATATTGTTTTTTTTTTTTTTCTCGATAGATTAGCATGAATCTTGAATAAAAAAATTCTCTCATTTCTGCAATTATAGTATGGAAAATGAAAATTACTATAAACTAAAAATTAATAGAAACTATAGTATGTGTGCAAAAACAGTTGGGATCATGAATCTTGACATAACACACACACACACACAAAACAAATAAAATAACTATACTTGAATTTATTGAAGAGTATTACCAAAGACAAGGCTCTTAAATTTTGTCTTTTGGCTTATGTTGGTTCACTTGCAGGTGCTAATAGCGATTTCCTTCTCTAATGGCTTAGGAGGAAAATTCCTCTCATGGCTTAGGAGGAAGATGGAATAGTGAGATAATTCTCATAGTCTTTGGGATTAGCAAGAGCATGGAATAATGCTATCATGGATTAGCATTCTCAGGGATTAGTAGCAGGAGCATGGAATAATGCTCTCATGGATAATAGAGCATTCCTGATACTATGGAAAGTGCTTCCAGAGAAGATGGAGGGAAAATAACCATCCTAGCAGTAGCATAAGGAGAAGATGGAGATGAAGATGCCTGGATATTATTATTTATAGCAACATGGATATTATTATTTATAGCAACATGAGGAGGAGGAGATTGTGGTGTGTGCCAATAAATTCTTCAGTAAAACTTTGGATTAAAATGATTTGAATTATGTGCGAAAGTAATTGAAACATCGAAGAACCAATTACAATAGTCTCCAGCTCGAAGGGCAGGGACTAAAAAATTTTTTTTTTATTAATTTTTAAGACTTTTAGTAAAACATATCCACATTACGATGTATGTAAATAGTAAAAAAAAAATAAAGTCATATTTATTTTTTCAATAGTGTTAAAGAGTTCACATAAGCTGCAACTCTGCATGAAGATCCAAGTTTTTCTTCCTAATATTTGGTCATTGTACTACTTTACTTTATGAACTAGCTTATTTACAAGATATATCTATGGAAGTGAGATATACTCATTTGAATAAAATTTATTAGTGGGAGCATGCGCTAAAGAAAGCTAAGCTTGAGGTTATTTTGACAAGGTTGAAGAAGTGTTCGATGCAACTCCCACTAAGGAAATCCTAGCTGCACTTGACCGATATTTCATTGGAGATTCATATTGTTATAAAAACTATATTCAAAGCATTTGACTGAATATAAAGTATTTTTCTGGGGTGGTTTGAGTGGTCATTGTTGTGTCAATCGAGTGTTTTAAATGCCCTCTCCCTAGCGGTCGGGCGACTATTGTTTTGAAATTCCAACAGATATACATGCAAATCACAGGCAACTTATTTGTCAAAGAACATATTAGAGGGAAGAGTACAAAGACATCATAGAAGAAAAATATTGTATGTCAACATGACGAAAATAAAAAAATAAAATTCCACAAGAAAATGTGAAACCCCTTGCCACTCGAACATAATAAAGATAAGTTATGGATCAAATGCAGATCACACTGGGAAAATAAAATCTAAACAAAAGAAAAGATATGTCTTTTGAAGAGAAAACCAAAATAACAACATAAACACAATAATTAGAAAAATAACTTTAAGATATGAAGGATTAAAAAGAAGCAAATAGATAACGTGTAAATAGAAATGCAAAGAGCATAACAAATAACTTAGATAGAAACACAAAGAGAAGAACAAACAACTCAGAGATAAAAATATTCAAGCTAAAAAAATACATACCACTATCAATAAAAACTTACAGTTAGAGGTGCAATAGTAAACCACATAAACCCTAACAAAAATAAAAATTGAGAAAGTGTAAGCATACAAGAGAAGATATATTAAAATATTAAAATAAACTCGACAATACATTAAGCTCAAGGTACAAAAGATATGCAAAACCTAATAGACCCAGGAATTCCTATATTTAACAACCAAAGGCTATTATATACTTAACCACCATAAAAAAATTGCATCTTAAAACTAGAGAAAATCTCAGATGCCATGCCTTTGAATGACAATCTCTCTAGGAATGTCCCACTGTGTACCGCAATCAACAATTTGCATCTTAAAACTAGAGAAAATATCAGATGTCATGCCTTTGAAGGACAGGCTCTCTGGGAATGTCCCACTGCTTAGAAAAAAAAACCCAAAACATGTGAAATAATTCATAATAATCTAATCATAAATTGAATATTAATACAATCATGTAACCATGATATAACTCATGAGTCGATTTGAGGGACTAAATATTGAAATGCATGAAGACACATTTCTTCATATGGTGCTTGTGTATGTACATATTTTGTCCTATGTGTCTACTTGTTTACACTTAAGTCTCGAATATATCAATTAATCAGCGTGCGACATATCTTTTTCTCAACTACCAAGTTTATGACATTATGTATCATAATCATAAGATGACACTGCAACATTTATCCTGCTCCATACTCTTCCAACTTCGAAAATGAAAGCATACATGTACTCCATGCATACATGAGGCAAACTACATGAACAATCATTTGGTTTTGCTCCATGTGTCACACATGGTTACCCATTACCCTTTCAACCAAAGACAAAAACAAGGTGCATTGAAAGCCAATGTCTATCGATGTAGTAGGATAGAAAGGTAAAATACACCATTATAGATATCTTTTGATAAACTCTCAATTTTTTAACATCTTTAAAATATTGAAGGGTACTAAGATAGAGTCGGTACCTAAAATAAAGGATCAATTCATACCAAGGATTGATTTTGATTCTTTCAATGTCCTGCTAAGCCTGAACCTAGCATGAGAAAGAAGCCATACTGTGAAGGAATTATCTCACTCAACCATCTCTTTGGGAAGGAGGGTTGGGTAAGGATCTTTAACAAATCCAGGTGAAATCCTGACAAACCTCTACCACTGTGAAAGTGGAAATTGGACTGGTGTACCTATCAGTCTATTACGTGTTTGGACCAACACAGTAAGTTTGAAAGGGTTGAAAGGGATGCATTTATAGGGACGATTAGTTAGCCTCTCCACCAACTAGTACAGGTTGGTTGGTTTGGGAGCCTCCATCTATTCCATCTTTAGGAAAGGCTGTTGTATTTAGGGTTTCAGGTCCGGGAAAGTAAGGATCTGACTTTTAGTCATATGGCTCACCGTGTTATCTGGGGTACCTTTTGGGTCTTTATTTGGTAACAACAATCACAATTGTAGATGTTATGGGTGACAAGGGTTTACTTGTAGCTTAGGTTTATGTTTTAACCACCAGTACCTCCATTAATAGAGAGACGTAGCAAGGTAAGTCTCTGTTGGTGGTAGTTGATAGGCATTGATGCACTCTACCGAACAAAGAGATCATTTCAGGCTCTCTACCAACCAATATGAAAAGGGATAGGTAATAGATGCATTGATTGGACGATTTAGAAATTGATCCCCAAAATGGGTTTGTACTAGAATTCACTCACTAAAACAATGGGTTAAATCTACAAGATCTGTTGCTAGGTATCTACCTAGAGTTATGCATCTGGAATTTTATCTCGCCTTCAAACAACTACTTAAACGAGGTAAAATGCCTTTGCTTATTTAAAAAACCGGTTCTTTGGCTAGATGATTTCCAACTGGGTTTTCTACTGAAACTACTGTTATTGTTGGATCTCAATCTCGAAAAGGATATGCATCCACATCTATACCTGGAAAGAACTATGTATGGTGCAACGGTCCCATTCGTATGTGTTCCTTAGGGGTGACTGTATGACCATTCGTTACATAGATCCTAGTATAGTATCTTACACCTTGCTATGGTGCGGTGCATGCATGTGGTTGGACAACATTCTCAATAGCCATATGGACAATATTATGCACAACCAACAGAAAACTATATACAACCTAAAGAACTACAACATGGCACAAAAGGGATCTAGTAGGTCCCATTTTATTGTTATAGAAAGTTATTTGTCTGAATCCAAGATTATGTGTGGTATATGATTAATCTATTGACAATGGATTTTAACTTTCTATAGTATTCTCAGAATACTTCATACTATCAACAACAATCCATCCAAGATATGGACATTGTGGATATGCTCATAGTAGCAAAAGCAACAACTCCAAGTAAGTTAAATTTAGTTTGGTAAGTTAAATTCAATTTTTTGATATAGAGTAAAGAGAGACAATGATTTGATTCAATAAATTACATTTGATTGAATAACTTACATTTGCATAGAATCAATATGGTTCCTCCAACAATAGGTGTCTTTTCATTTTCTCCAGTATGACTTTGTTTATCCAACTTACTGATTTGAAATTTTTATTTGGACACCAACTTCATGAATATCGTTGAGGCTGTTCTTTTTAGGCGGTGGAGACGGTGGCAAGGAAATGTTGTTTAGGTGGTGGATATGGTGGCTCCAGGCGGTGGATATGGTGGTCACAGATATGGTGGCTCCAGACGATGGAGACACTGGTTGCAGATCTGTCAGGGGCAATGGATGAAAGGCGCACTAGCTGAACATTTCCAAAGAAACATGATCATGATCATCTGCTAGAATAATTTAAAGCCTTATTAGGATAGTGTAAATTCCTGACATCATTTGTTAGCCAAATCATTTTAATATATTTAAATCACTGACATAGATGATTGTAGCATGTTATAAAACTTAGCTAGCAGGTTATAAAACTTAGCTTATATAAAACTTAGCTAGGTAGATTATATAACTTAGCTTATATAAGAAGCTTGACAATTAGAATCAAAACTTCAAAAATTAAAAATTTGGTTATAAAACTTAGCTTATAAAAAAATCTCGACAATAAGACTCCTAAACTAATAGGCAATAACATTCACTATAAAAGGAATTTAAATAATGTAAAAAAAAATTATTTTGTTTATCCTATGTACAACATTGGACAATCGAAAAAATAATTTTAGTCAAAGCTTAAGTAATCGATAGTCAATGAAAAATTGATTGCTATAGTCGTGGCCTTTGGCAAGGACTAATAAGGCATAGTGACTTTGAAAAGAATACATAATGACATTTGACTTTGAATATAATGCATACTAATAAATAGTCTTTTAGCGGTTGACATTTGAATCTTTTGAGATTTGCTAGTGTCTCTTAATATTTGTTTAGTGACATTGGTGTCTGGGACATATCTTCATTACCTTGAATGCTTAGTTGCATGTCTAGGGACAAATTATTGCATTACCACTCCTATGTCTCACTTAAAATTATAAATGAACCTCCTCGTTGTATTTATTAGTATTTTGAAATAAATAATTATTGTGAATAGGGTTTTCCACTATCGTGGGTTGGATTTTGGGATGCAGAGAAGGTATGCACAATATAAGATGACATGATACAATTAAATATGTCATATTAAGGTTGGATGTGTCCAATTTTTATATAAGGAAACATAAAGGTCATGAATATGTGGTTATGTTACTATCTAGCAATGATTTCCATTAGGTTGGTTTCTTTAGTTGGAAAGGTGGTTATTAATGGTTTTGAGTTCAAGTATTGTTAGCATGATGGCTAAGATGAGTGATCATGAATATAATTGTATATATGCCCTTTTTTAACTGATTAATAAGTAAATAATTGAGATCACATAAAAGAGAGAGTTTTATGTCAACGTGATGATTTTCATTATAAATATCTATATTATGTTATGAATATGGTTGGAGTATGTGGTATTTGGTCTTCGAGTTGGTGGCTTATTGTGGATGGTATGTAGTGGATGGTTTGAAATTTGGCTTTGGGTATTAGAGGGAGTGAATGCCCCATGAAGTCCTACTAGTCTCCCTAATCCCTTCGAAGGAAGGAGATCTAACTGGTACATGCAAATATATATATAGTATTGGTTGGTCGAGGGAGAATAATTATTAATATTCTCTTTTCCTCATTACGCCCACTACCATAGTCAACAAGGATATTGTGAGTCATGTGAACTTAGTGGCTTGAAGCAAGGGGTGTAAAGTTGTGAGAAATAAATCGTTGGAGCCCAATGTCGTGTTATGATCTAGACTCTTTGATGGAATAGATGGAAGGACGAGTTTCTCAACAAATATGAAAGGGAATCCTTGCTAGGGATGCTTGTGCAGTTGACATAGTCTAACACATCTTGAAACTTTGTGAATTGGAGAAAGAAGTGTATGCTTTCATGTTAATTCATAGATGTAAACAATTATAGCTCAATGCACAAGTCCATATCTTGCAACGATTGGTTGATATGATCACAACCCACCTCAACCTTCCCTTGGAAAGTGGTTCCTCCCCTCTTGTTGAGGATTCTAATTCAATCAAAGACCCCTCCCTCTATGTCCTTTCCTCAGCCTTAGAGGGAAATTGGGACACATAGTGCCTCCCAAAATTGAAATTGGACTATGGAACATGTTCTATCAATTTTGTAACCAAACTTGATAGAGAACGATGAGTGGAAGCTTATGGAGTCATGCCTCAAAACACTATGCATGTTAATTCCTACCATGGGCATGAAAAGAAATGTGTTTTTTTCTTGTTTTCATAGATGCTTTTCCATATATTTTTCTGCTTAAATAACATGCAAGTAATATACTTGTTAATCCCTTAGAGGCTGGAATATGGAAGATATACTTAGTCATTTTTTGGATGCTTGGTATTGGCTGAACCTATCAATTTTGCATTACATAATTAACTAGTTTGGATACAACATTTTTTATTATGAAATATAACTGTTATTATGAAAAAAAACGAATAGCACAAGAAATAAGATCAATATAGATTTTTAACAAACCCCATGTCATGGAGGAACATGTCCACCAAGATTTGAACCTAGATCATTGTCACAACAACCACTCCAAATTGTTGTTAAACCACACAGAGATAAAGATAAAGTTATTTACTACCATGATATATTAATATTATTTGTTATAATAATGTTAATGACTATATTAAATTAAATTTAAACCTATAAATGTCTACATTAATTCAAATTTTAACAATAAACATTCCTTATGTTCATCCTACATTATGTTCGAAGTACATGAGTATGATTTGAAAAATGATGGTTACCAAAGTACAAAACTTTTGGAATTTTACTAGACCATTATTCAAATAAACGTTTTGGAGTCTATGGTCCAATGGTGGGAAGTTAGGTTATTAAAAAGTTATTTTTTAAAATATATATTGTAAAATTATATATGTGTGTGTGTTTTAAATTTTTTTTTTTAGTGGGGATGTTTTACAATTGTATTTATGAATATGAAAATGAAAATGCTTGCATGTTTGTGAACATATAAAAATTTGTGTTGTTATTATTGTTATTACAATTGAAAGAGTACGTTGACCTGTGCTTCATTGTTAGACATAAATGTGTACAATGAGGAAGAAATTTTAGCATTCATGAACCAAGCAACAAAAGTAGAGGATGCCCAACTAGTTTTTGCATATCTAGTGGGAGCACAAAGAACAAAATCCAATCATGTTAATCGTTGCAAGTCTCAAGTGATTTGGAAAGGATTACAATTATATGCACTCCGTAGTAGAGTATTTAATGTTGTATATGTTGAGATATATACCGTCAGAACTAAAGGTGTTTTAGATCCTGTTAGCACAAGAATTTGCAGCTAGAAGAGACCTGCCTCTCCATAAGCAACTAAATAACCTATACTTGCTATACAGACTTCTAATACTTACTATTCATAGTTTTGGGTTTTCACAAAGAATTAATCCCTTCAACAGTAGTAGCGTAGACATTCCGTAGCACTATGGTGCTACAAAATAGTCTTTTTTT
>JASDQU010735847.1:100187-113185 GCA_032191745.1 Picea mariana | reverse complement strand
GGGGTTACCTTCTAACCATCTTAAACCACTTTCCTTATTTTAGGGCTAACCCACTTCTAACCACTTGTCCACTTAGTAATTTCTCCATTAACTTTATTATTTAAATAATTTCTTTTGTATCCACTTTGACTTATAGTACACTCATCACTTCACTTTATTATTTAAATAATTTCTTTTTTACAACCACTTTGACTACTTTGACCTTTTGGGGCTTCTAGATAACTCATGAGGGTTCTCCAACTTCACATGGCCATAACTCTCTAACCGTGAGGAGTTATGTGATGTTCCACATACCACAAGAAATGACATGACATGTAATATCTATCTATTTCCAGTAATTTCCATTAAATCTGATTATATTAATGGAACAGGAAGTTACAGTCCTTTTTTTTCATTACAGTAACCCATAAGCAAATGTTTAGGGATATAAATACACAAAACATACTTCCTATTACAGAGTCAGTACAACACTTAAGACGAGTCTTCAATTTTTACATAACACATGCGATCATAACCATCAAATAGTGAAATCGTATTCAATATAGGGTTATGAAACAAATCAACGAAAATTAAATATTGAAGATAGAGTAATGTTCATGATGAATTCACAAAATTAAAACATTGCAGATTTGATACATGAACAAACACTTAGCTTGAGGTTGTCGCTGGTGCTTCCCATTGGCTTCGTTGAGAAAATTGTCCACAGGCCCGAAAGGGGAGAAGTGGACACAGAATTATCTGATGGGTAACCTCGCAATTAAAATAGGGGTCCCATCATTAGATTATGGTAACCAAAAATTTAACCCAAAACATTTAAGAAGGTAAATAAACATGAAGAACCCTTTAAGATCTTAACAACCAGAATGTTAAAAATTTCGCACCATACAACACATGTCAAACATAGGTGTTCTATTAGCCTCTGGATGCTACCTCATTATTCTATTTACGCTGAAGGAAAATGCAATAGACAAGTTTTCAAAACACAAAAATACAAGAACCGAGAACTTATAAGTAATTACTTTAATCAAGTTAGAGTCCGAATTATTTACACAATGGCATCGTATGATTATTACGATCCCTGTTCAAAGTATGAATAATGTATTTAGACTTAGGATAATGAGCTTGCTACAAAAATACTTGATATAATAACGAAGAAATCTCACAACAATCCACAGGAAAATGGTTTGTGATTGTACATCGTATAATGCGATTTACACAGTGAATCTTTACAAACCAGAAAGAGCTCGTCCCTTAATAAAAAAATGACGTTAATGTAGGCATGAATTGGTTTGAATTATAACAAGATCCGAATTGTATATTCTCAGAATCAGGAATCAGTAGTTCGGAAGTGCGGACAAAATTGTATTTTTCCCATGAAAACCACTATTGTAAACATTCAAAGGGAACATAAATTGTAACATCCTATTGCAAGAAAAATACTCATTTTCGAATAGAATGAAATCACTTCTTTAATAAAGAGGATGGTTTTCAAGTAGAAAAGAGCCAGACAAAATATGGAGGGCATCCCCTTATATTTCTATCACACAATAGAAGTCTATAATTACCATTGAATTACATATGAAGAGAACCCACGAATTTTACAGACAATTAACGAATAGACAAGGAGGTATTGAATATTTAAATCCACAGAAGAATCAAGCTAGGGTTAGAACCTCTACCGAGTAGAATGGATATTCAAACACATAGTATGAGACTTTGAAAATGCAGTAAGATTTCTCATTCCCTGCTGGGTTAATAACACAGAACAAAATTTCCTACGGAGTTTCATAGAGATACAAAGTTATATTGCAGGGTATAAGAAAATGGGGACCCAATACAGGGAATAACAGGAAGCAATGAAAAACCCTAATCTTAAAGAACACTTAACAATCTTAAAAAAAATTCCAATGCGGGACCAAGGAAGTCAGAAAGAGAAAGAAGAAATATATGGTGACTGGTGCATACTACGTAAATATAAAATCATAGACAGATTAGAGTAAAATGACAGAGAGTTGTTTACCTAGTTTAGGGTAGCATCCAACCGGAATTCACCCTATCCTTTTCTTCCTTCCCAAGACGATCCCAACTACATGATTTGGGCCATGTTCACCAAGTCGATTATCACAGGTAGCACTAGAGTGTTKTCGCAAAAGACAGAGCCGAWKGAGAATGAAACAATAACCCTAGAAACCTGTCTYAGAGCTGAGTAATAGCGATGGTTATGAATCCTATACCTTTCCATGTGATAGGAGGGAGGTGGCATGGTTTACATTGGACACGGTGGCCGAGCGACAACCCTCGGGAGGTACCCTTGTAGATCACCATTAATAAACTAGAGAGAGGTTTTAATTCGGGGTCTGACAAGTCCCTCTTTCGACTTAATACTAAGTTATTGCAAGGGAGGACAACTCAAATAGGGCACGACTATTTTCAATTATCAATACCAGTCTCTCGTTCAGTTAAGGTGTGACCATCTGGTTCATTAATGTTAAATGAATTCAGAAGGATGATTGTTATTGTTGGGCCCCTCAACGATGCCCAACTGTTAACCGATTGCAATACTGTGTTAATAGTGGTCGTAAGTTTAACCACGACCTTTTCTCACAAGGTCTATTACTTAGACAGTTAAAACAAAACGTAAATCCACCATATATTAAGGCCACGACTTTTTGGATAATGGTGTATGCTTTGCTAGAACCCAAATTCATATAGATTCTTTATGTTATAAGCAACGTTGATGCCTAGAAATTGGTTGTATTGCTAATAGGGTCTAATAATATAAAATGTTAATGTTCATGCTTAGATATGGGTAGAATACTAGTAAGGATTTAAAAAATATAAACGTTAATGCTATGTATGGAGAGGGTCTCCATATTATTAAGGCGTTAACAATTATAAATGTTAATGTTTATGCATGGAGACAATTGTGATGCTAGAGAATTTTACTAGTGTAACGTTAACCCTTTATACTCTTAGCAACAATTAGAAATGTTAGTGACTGATAGACTAGGGTATGGCAAAGATACCCTTGACTATTATATATGTGATTACTGTACAGAATGAAATAACCCAGAGATAAAATCTTTTATGATGGCAGTTAGTTGTATCAATAAAGTGGTAAACATAAACCTTGCGAAAGTTAATGGTGACGATGACTACCTACTTATAATAACTTTATGTCTTTCGAAATAAGTTGTTCGAAGAGAAAGGAGATTTACTGTCCCTAAGATTTTTTTTTTTATTAGGTAAATTTGGGGAACATTACATATGGTATTAGAGAAAAGGGTACAACACTTGGACCTTAAACAGGGCCAAAAATGTTTGTTTAGCACATGTTTTCCATTTAATGAAAAAACTAACAAAATGCTTACTGTTACAATACTTTTTATTTTTATTTTTTTTGTGATAATGGAAACACAGAATGAAGAGGAGATCAGACTTGAGGAGAATCCTGAGCAAGGAACTCCTGGAGAGCCTAGGCAAAACAATGAAGGAAGTTCTACTACCCAGGTTCTGGAAACCATGAGAAACCTTATTGTGGAACTGCAAGCTTTCAAGGCAGACAGTGAGAAACTGGAAAAGGCACAAAAATAACAATAGGAAATAAATGAAGTACTGCTTCGTAGCATAGTAACAAAGAAGATCCCAAAAGACAATAACAAGGAAGAAGAGGTAAAAAAAAGAGCCTCCAAAAATTCTGGTCCTGAAGCAGGAAACGAGAACGATTCTTCTGAAGGCACACCATCAGTAGAAAATAAAACATCCACAGGAAGAAAGAGGAAACAGGTGGACCACTTGGAAGGTGAATTTAAAAAAATCAAACCATCCGCCTTTGACGTAGAATCCAGGATAGGGGAGGAGGCTAAAGCATGGTTATTGGACACAAAAATTATTCCTAGATTTACAATTATTACAACAACATGAAGGTTAGAATGGCCATTTATAACCTAAAAGGAAAGGAAATTATATGGTGGTAAGACTTGAATTTGGCCAAGGGCTTAAAGGAAAAACAGATGGAGTTGTCGTATTTCAAGAAATAATTTAATAAACAATATTTATCAGAAGTTACTATGAAAGAAAGACCAAATATTTTTGTGAGCTACAACTCAGTCAAATGACTATGGATGACTTGATAAACAAATTCTTGGAATTATTAAGGTTCGTGCCTTATATTTGGGAAGACAAAGTAAAAATCCAGCGGTTCCTAAGCTTCTTACCACAGTCCTATAAGGACATAATCGAGTTTGAAAACCCCAAGACCTTAAGAGAAGTTTTTATAAAGGCTCGAATGTGTTATGATTAATACAAACAACGGTCTGAACTTCCCAAGGCTTGGAAAGACATGAAACAAGATAGAATGAACCAACGGAAGAAGGGCTATCAACCAGCCCCTTTCCGGAATGCAACAAATAATTTCCCAAGGAAATATTTCCACTCCAATAAATAGAACACCCAAGGGGGAGGTAAATTAGTTAATCTTGGAACCAATAAGTTTGGGGACAACCCCAAAGAACCGTTAAAATGATGGGAATGTGGAGAACCTCACTTAAGGAGGAACTGTCCATGTTTAACTTCTACAACAAGGAACACGGTTCACAACCTGCAAGAGGCCTCTATAGTGGGAGATGTGGGCATAAGATTACACAAAATCAATGCAGCTGTAGATGGATGACAAGCTAATCACCAGTCCACTGTAGTGGAAGTTGAAGGTAAAGTTAATAATAATCGTATTTCTATTTTAATTGATCAAGGAGCTACTTTTAGTTATGTTGCTCCTGGTGTAGTGGATTCAAACTAGCTTAAGAAAGTAAAGCATACAAAATCTTGGCTAGTACAACTAGCAACATGAACAAAAAGAAAATTAATAGATTTCATTTATGATTGTGAACTCAGTTTAGATGGTCACAACACAAAGCTAAATATGAACATTCTATTGTTAGGGTCTTACAATATAATTATTGGTATGGATTGGTTAGAGAGGCATAAAGAAATTTTGGATTGTTATGAAAAATCGCTCACTTATAGAGATGAAAACAACAATGTTAGGATAATACAAGACATACGAAAACCAGTCTCATTTAGGCATATTTCAACAATGAAATTTAAGAAGTGCATGAGTAAAGGTTTTCAGATTTATGCTATCCAAGTGAGAAATCTCTTGGAAAAAGAAAATAAACCTTTCCTAGAATATTTTTCCGTCTTACATGAATTTAGAGATTTGTTTGTAGATGAAATACCTGAACTTCCCCCAAGAAGAGAGATAGACTTCTCTATTGATCTGCTGCCCGATTCAACCCCTATATCTAAGGCACCCTACAAAATGAGTTTACATGAATTTACAGAGTTAAAAATTCAACTACAAGAACTCTTGGACAAGGAATACATCAGACCAAGTGTCTGACCGTGGGGAGCACCAATCCTTTTTGTTAAAAAGAAAGACATAACTCTAAGATTATGCATTGATTATAGACAGCTAAACAAAATGATTATTAAGAAAAAATATCCCCTAACCAGAATCAATGATCTGTTTGATCAAGTGGGAGGGGAAAATATTTTTTTCTAAGTTGGATATAAGATCTAGTTATCACCAGGTTAGAATAAAGGATGAATACATAAGTAAAACAACGTTCAGGATGAGATATGGAAATTATGAATTCCTTGTTATACCTTTTCGTCTCACTAACACACTAACAACATTTACATGTTTAATGAATAACATTTCCAGTCAGTATTTGGATAAGTTTGTTTTGGTATTTATTGACGTTATCCTAGTGTATTCGAAAAAAGAAGAAAAACACGAAGAACATCTAAGGATAGTATTGAAAACTTTAAGAAAACACAAACTGTATGCAAAATTTGACAAATGTGACTTTTACCAAAAGAAAATACAGTACCTAGGACATGTAATATCTGAAGAGAGTATTGCAGTCGACCTAGAGAAGATAAGAGCCATCATGGAATGGCTTATCCCTAAGGATGTAGAATATATCAGGTCATTGATGGGAATCATCGGGTACTACCGCAGATTTATAGAAGGATTCTCTAAGATGGCATACCCTATAACATCCCTACAGAAAAAGGGGACCAAGTTTAATTGGTCACAGAAATGCCAGGACAGTTTTAATAAGTTAAAATAATTGTTAACAACTGCACCCATTTTAAGGGTAGAAGACCTGGATAAAGACTTCACAATCTGTGTGGATGCAAGCAAAGAAGGTTTGGGAGGTGTCCTAACTCAATAAGGGAACGTTATTTGTTACAATTCATGAAAACTAAATGAGAACGAACGAAACTACGTCACTCACGACTTGGAATTCGCAGCTATAATCCATGCGTTAAAAATGTGGCGACACTATATAATGGGCAAAAAAATTCTGTTGCTAACTGATAACAATGATGTGAAATTCTTGTTTAGTCAACCAGATATTAGCGCAAGGCAAGCAAGATGGTTGGCCTTCTTGAGTGAATTTGATTTCGAGGTAAGACACATCAAGGGTAAGGAAAACAAAGTGGCAGATTCCTTAAGTAGAAGAATTCATGGGTTGTTTGAGATAAACATTAGCAGGGCAGAAAGTGACATTGAGCAAAGGATAAAGGCTGCAAGTAATAATGCTGAAAAATACATTAAAATAGTGACAGATTTAGACAGAACAGATCTGAGTTTAGACAGAAATGGTCTACTAAGATTCAAAAATAGGTTGTACATACCAGATTATGTTGAATTAAAGCTAACAGTTTTGGACAAACTACACAAGAAGCCATATTATGGTCATCCAGGATACCAGAAAATGGTAACAACATTGATGAAGTTGTTTTATTGGCCTAATATGAAAGGTGAGGCAACATAATACTTTTCTAAGTGCCTAGATTGTCAACAGGTGAAGGATGAACACCAGCACCCAACCAACCTGTTGCAACCTCTACCTGTACCAGAATGGAAACGTGAGACTATATCACTGAATTTTATCATAGGTTTTCCTAAAACTCAAAAACAGAATTATTCAATTATGGTAGTAATTGATAAGCTTAGCAAGTTTGCACATTTTATTCTCGTGAAATCTACTTATAAAGATATTAACATCGCTGAAATATTTATGAAGGAAATTTTTAGAATGCATGGTATTCCTAAAATGGTGATTTTGGATAGAGATGTCAAATTTACATCTACGTTTTGGAAATAATTGTTTGCAGGGTTGAATACTAAGTTGAATTTCAACACAAGCTGCCATCCACAAATGGATGGGAAAACTGAACGAACGAACCAAATCATTGAAGATATGTTATGAATGTACGTAAGGACGAAACCAACAAAGTGGGAGGAATACCTACACTTAGTGGAATTTGCGTACACTAATGATTATTAGTCATCGAYTAAGATGAGCCCCTTCAAAGTAATGTACGACAGGAAGTGTACAACTCCGATTAGCTGGGATAACCCAGTTGATAGGTTCATGGTGGGACCATMAATGCTTCAGGAAATGGAGAAAACAATAAGAAAAGTACAACAGAATTTAAAGGAAGCACATGACAGAAAGAAAAGCTATGCAGATCTGAAAAGAAGACAYCAAGAATTTCAAGTGGGAGATCACGTCCATTTAAAAGTCAAATCAAGAATAAGTTCATTAAAGCTAGGAAACTRTGAAAAGTTGGTGCCTAGGTTTTKTTGCCCCTTCGAGATCTTAGCTCTAATTGGACTCATGGCATATCAACTTGCACTTGCCGCAAATTTGAAAGTTCATAATGTATTTCATGTCTCTTTGTTAAAACAATATGTTCATGATCCTACTCACATGATCGATTGGAACATGGTGTAGGTGGAACGAGAAGGTGAGTTCCAAGTGGAACCTCTGTGCATTCTGGAAAGGAGAGAAACAGTACTAAGGAACAGAGCCATTGCCCAGGTAAAAGTGCAATGGAAGCACTTTAGTCCTGAGGAGGCCACTTGGGAATTGGAGGAAGATTTGCAGAAATCTTATCCAACCCTGTTTCGAGAAAGGGACGAACACTGGGGAGAGTGTTGTACTAAAGGGGGAGAGGATGTAATATCCCCCAAAATAATTAATTATTAAAGTCTATATGCACTTAGGAATTTATTTCCGTTTTTGGCAAATTATTGCCATTTATGGCAATTCCGAATTTGGAATTTGATTAATTGTAATTAATTATTGTGACTGTTGGGAAAAGATTTGATTTTCCCAACCAACTCTTTGACTATGACACTTGTAAGAGACAAATATTTTTTATATTAATTGTTGAGGGACAAATGGAACAACTAGGTTGAAATGAGCTGACCATGACTCCATGAGTGGGGAACAGGATTGAACTACCTCAGGGCTGAATTTTACAAGTAGCAAATGAGGAATTTGGCCATTGGCATCCCTTGAAAATCAGGGATTTGTAAAGCCATGAAAATTCCCAAAGGGGGAAAAGACCTAGGCACAATATGCTTTTGCATATAGAGCATTTGGGAGGAGAAAGGACGTTGTCTAGTGTGCTGGGGGAAAGGATACCACTTGTCGTTATGAGCACTATTCTGAGTGTGAGGCAAGGGTAATTATCTGATCTGAAAGAGGACTATAGCGAAAGAGGAGCATTGGAGTTCACCCTTATGGATTCATGGTCAGGCTAGKGGGTGAACGGAGTAAGTAGTTTGGTTGTTCTGTTCTATGGTTGGGTGGAACTTGGTTGTTCCATTTGTTGTCCCAACACTTTGTTTAGATATGTACACCTACTTACTCCTTGATGAATTTTTGTATTGGTTAATAGTTGGTAGAATGAAATGAAKTGTATAATACGCCTTTACAGTTTGAATTTATTCGGTGAGTAGAGTTAAGAAAGCTACTGTGTGTGATAATTGTTGATGAATGTGTGAAAATTTCTTATTCTAGTTATGTACTCTCTGAACTGCAATAGGAAATAAAATATCAGTTCAATCTGTTGTTGATATWAGGAATATTTGGTATAAGTATGAATGTAGATTCAAGTATAAACATGCATAAAGATTTATTACAGATTGCTACAGGTTGCATAATCTTAAGCACAAATCTACAAGAAATACCTGTGTATGCTTTTATAGGTTGCAATAAATATACACAGAACAAAAGTATTACCGTGATACGCATAACCTATACCATATATATATATATATATATATTCGCTTAAGGAATATTTAAATTGTACAAATACTAAACAAAATTTTGGAGTGAATACCATAATAGAAATATATATATACATATGTTGTTGCCTATACATATTTCTAGAACTACATAAACATCTAATACAAAGAAAGTTGGTTATTGACTTTTGAACAACTTGAGATTTCCAATAATTTCCATTAAATCCGAATATATTAATGGAACAGGAAGTTACATTCCTTTTTTTTCATTACAGTAACCTAGAAGCAAATGTTCAGGGATATAAATACATAAAACATACTTCCTATTACAGAGTCAGTACAACACTTAAGACGAGTCTTCAAATTTTACATAACACATGTGATCATAACCATCAAATAGTGAAATCGTATTCAATATAGGGTTTCCCCTTTGTCTTTTCCTTTAAGAATTGAAGATACAACTAACCAGCTATCTATAGGAGCCTAGTATAAAACTATCAGGATAATAGTGTCCTAGGGTGGAACCTGTATCACTTTAAACATAACCTGGGTGGTTATTTCTTTTTAATTCCACAAGTTGGAACTCGAATACCTTTCGAGGGAGGTGACCTCGTCAATCCACATCCTCAGAGTGATTAAGTACTGCAAGTAAAAGATCAAGAAAATCAGTAAACAGAGTTATGAAACAAATCAACAAAAAATAAATATTGAAGATAGAGTAATGTTCAGGAGGAATTCACGAAATTAAAACATTGCAGATTAGATACACAAACAAACACTTATCTTGAGGTTGGCATGGGTGCTTCCCATTGGCTTCACTGAGAAAATTTTCCGTAGGCCCGGAAGGGGAGAAGTGGACCCAAAATTATCTGATGGGTACCCTCACAAGTAAAACAGGGGTCCCATCATTAGATTACGGTAATTGAAAATTTAACCCAAATCATTTCAGAAGGTAAATAAACAAGAAGAACCCTTTAAAATCTTAACAACCAGAATGCTAAAAGGTTTTCACCATAGAGTGCATGTCAAACAGAGGTGTTATATTACCCTATGGATGCTACCTCATTATTCTATTTACGCTGAAGGAAAATGCAATAGACAAGTTTTCAAAACACATAAATATAGGAACCGAGAACTTATAAGTAATTACTTGAATCAAGTTAGAGTTCGAATTATTTACACACAGTGGCATCGTATGACTATTACGATCCCTGTACAAAGTATGAATAATGTATTTAGACTTAGGGTAACGAGCCTGCTACAAAAATACTTGATAGAGTAACGAAGAAATCTCACAACAATCCACAGGAAAAGGGTTTTCGATTATACATCGTATAATGTGATTTTTGTAGTGAATCTTTACGAACCAAAAATAACTCGTCCATTAATAAAATAGTGATGTTAATGTAGGCATGAATTGATTTGAATTATAACAAGATCTGAATTGTATATTCTCAGAATCAGGAACCAATAGTTTGGAAGTGCGGACAAAAGAATTATAGAACTATATTTTTCCCACAAAAACCACTATTGTAAACGTTCAAAAGGAATGAAAATCATAACATCCTATTGCAAGAAAAATACTCATTTTTTAACAAAATGAAATCACTTCTTTCATACAGCGGACGGTTTTCAAGTAGAAAAGAGCTAGACAGAATATGGAGGGTATCCCCTTATATTTCTATCACACAATAGAAGTCCAGAATTACCATTGAATTACAGATGAAGAGAACCCACGACTTTTATAGAAAATTAATGAATAGACAGGGAGGTATCAAATCTTTAAAGCCACGGAAGAATCAAGCTAGGGTTATAACCTCTACCGAGTAGAACAGAGATTCAAACACAAAGTACAAGACTTTGAAAATGCAGTAAGCTTTCTTGTTCCCTGCTGGGTTATTAACACAGACCAGAATTTCCTATGAAGTTTCGTAGAGATACAAAGTTATATCACAGGGTATAAGGAAATGGGGACCCAATACAGGGAATAACAGGAAGTGATGACAAACCCTAAGCTTAAATAACACTTAACAATCTTAAAAAAAAATCCAATGCAGGACCGAGGAAGTTAGAAAGAGCAAGAAGATATATATGGTGACTGGTGCGTACTACGTAAATCTAAAATCGCAGAGAGCTCAGAGTAAAATGACAGAGAGTTGTTTACCTAGTTTAGGGTAGCATCCAACCGACAGTCACCCTATCCTTTTCTTCCTACCCAAGATGAGCCCAACTACACGATTCAAGCCATGTTCACCAAGTCGATTATCACGGGTAGCACTGGAGTGTTTTCACAAAAGACAGAGGCGAAGGAGAATGGAACAATAACCCTAGAAACCTGTCTCGGAGCTGAGTAATAGCGATGGTTATGAATCCTGTACCTTTCCATGTGACAGGAGGGAGGTGGCATGTTTTACATTGGACACAGTGGCAGAGCGACAACCCTCAGGAGGTACCCTTGCAGATCACCATTAATAGACTAGACAAAGGTTTTAATTCGAGGTCTRACAAGTCCCTCTTTCAAMTTCATACCAAGTTATTGCGAGGGAGGACAAATCAGATAGGGCATGACTATTTTGAATTATCAATCCCAGTCTCTCATTAAGTTAAGGTGTGACCATCTGGTTTGTTAATGTTAAAMGAATTGGGAAGGATGAMTGTTATCATTGGGCCCCTCAACGATGCCCAACTGTTAACTAATTGAAATACTGTGTTAATAGTGGTCGTAAGTTTAACCACGACCTTTTCTCACAAGGTCTATTACTTAGACAGTTAAAACAAAATGAAAATCCACCATATATTAAGGCAGTGACTTTTTCGATAAAGGTGTATGCTTTGCTAGAACCTAAATTCGTATAGATTCTTTATGTTATAAGCAACGTTGATGCCTAGAAATTGGTTGTATTTCTAATAGGGCCTAATAATATAAAACGTTAATGTTCATGCTTAAAGATGGGTAGAATACTAGTAAGGATATAACAAATATAAACGTTAATGCTATGTATGGAGAGGGTCTCAATATTATTAAGGCGTTAACAAGTATACACCTTATCGGGGACCACAACATTAGAAGCAACATCGACCGCAGCAGCAGCAGTTTAGGCTTGTTCAGTAGAACAGACCAGGGTTCCAAGCTAGTGGGCCGTCATCTTCTACTTTGAGTACCAGGAATGTTGGGCCAAGGAAGGGGTGTTGGACGTGTGGGGAGCCACACTACCAGCGTGATTGCCCAGTGGAGAGGACTAGAGCGTCCGGATCAGCCAGACCCACTACCGTGGGAGATGTGGGCAAGGCCCATCGGATTCATGCAATGGTGAATAACCGCCAGGCAGAGCATCAATCGACTGTGCTTGAGACGACAGATACCATCGCTGACCAGACGCTTAATATTTTGATAGATCCCGATGCTACCGAGAGTTTCATTTCTGGTGCAGTGCTAAAAAGGATTAAGGTAAAGGCAGTCGAACAAGACAAGTTCAGCTTCATGGAGATGGCTTCGGGAGCCAAACAGAAGGTTGGAGGAAAGGTTACAGGCTGTGTCCTTAACCTAGGAGAGTTTGTCACAAGGGCCAACATGTACGTCACGATCTTAGGATCTTACAATGTCATGATTGGTATGGACTGGTTGGAATCGCATGAGGCGATACTCAACTGTAAGACAAAATAGTTGATCTTGATCGATGACGAGGGACAGAGATGTGTGATTGTAGGATGGAACCAAGGAGTTTCCCTTAGGTTCATCTCTTCCTTACAACTACGAAAGAGTATGCACAAGGGGTGCAAGCTTTATGTGATCCTTGCATTAAACGAGAAGGGAGAAGTAGAAGGTCTAGAACACCTTCCGGTGGTGAGAGAGTTTGCGGACGTGTTTTCGGAGGAGTTACCT
>JASDQU010735847.1:61763-83598 GCA_032191745.1 Picea mariana | reverse complement strand
GACTAGCTGCTTTGGCTCCTCTATTGGAATCCAATGATGTAGAAGTGGCTCTTGCTTTAACAGTCTTTGAGCACTCTCCAATATCTACCTTGTCATAACCCAAACCTGCAAATGGTGGTCTTTGTACCACCTCCAATGATTGAGTGACCCCTTGCCCATTAATGCCAATTCCACCTCCTTTGTATCCCATTTTAGTGAGAAGCTTCATACCAACATTATTATCATATTGAGATGAAAGAGAACATGAAGAAATACTCTCAACGCATACCTTAGTTTGCGTTTGTGCATCCATGGTAGAAGGCTCTTTGTCTTCCATTCATTCACCAAGCTGCAACTTAGACAAGAGATCATCTTTGGTTTGCAATTCAAGTTGCAATTCTTCAATAATTCCGTTAAGGACTTCTCCATGAAGCTGAGACCTCTCTTGAAGATCTTCCTTCTCTTCTTCTGCAACCTGCAAAAGTCTCCTCAACTCTGCATTTTCATCTTGAATGCTGTGATTTATCTCTTCTAATTCTTGGATTCTTTCTTCTTTCTTCGCTCCTTTTCCCATGGTGATATTCACAATCTGCAAAACTAGTGAGACCCTCTCTGATACCAATTGATCCAAAAAATTTGGTTAGAATCTTCCTACATCAAAATCTTTAGGATAAGATCTTTTACTGACAAAATTGCACGTGAATAAGGGAAATTGTTTTAATTAAACATGCTTCATTAAGGAGATAATCACATAAAATTGTCAAATTGTTGTGTATGTTTCTAAATAAAAATCCTCTACTTAACCAAGTGAGAATGCATCAAATTCACACACACAACATTGACAACAATATGATAATAGTGTTCATCAGACCCCCTGGCTACATCTCGGGATTCATGAGTCCCATGAATCTGCTTTATTGATTCTGCTTCAAAAGGGCTACATAAACAAGCCTACAACCTGTTTCTCCTTTGCAAAGACATATTTTGAATCGATATGCTCTCAATAAGATTTCCACAAGCTTTTTCCTTTCTCTCCTCCTTCTTCTTGACCCCCAAGAAGAGTTTATATAACATCTCCATCTCAACTACATCAAGATTTTCATGGAGATAATATCTCTCAAGATCCCCTAAATTAGGATATTGGCATATCTCAAGGGATTGGTT
The DNA here is from genome assembly GCA_032191745.1 of Picea mariana. Classification (NCBI taxonomy): domain Eukaryota; kingdom Viridiplantae; phylum Streptophyta; class Pinopsida; order Pinales; family Pinaceae; genus Picea; species Picea mariana. The sequence continues at coordinate 82,455 of JASDQU010735847.1, read as the reverse complement.
TGAGAATATCTCTCAACCATCCATGAAGATCTCAACTCTCCTTAGAACTCTCCTTGAGACTAGGGATTGAAGGCCAAAATGGCTTTGCACCAAATAATCCCTTTTAAATAATGAAAAATACATAATTATGAGAACCCTATCTCATGTATTAAACAATTTATAATGCCTTTTTTCCCCTAAATATCAACAAGACATATCTCTATCATGTGAAGTCCAATTGAATTCATTCAAAATGCATCGAAAATCTCAGTGTGAGCTCTTTGTTGGCTAGACAATGTTGGTAGTATTTGAAGCTGACTGAAAATGTTTCGACTGTGAAGATCGTCCTGGATTAATCAACCATGAACCAAATATGGACCAATCATGCATCAAATACACAGAAAATATGACTCGTCAAGATGTACCAACATCATCAACTATACACCTCATGTATGTGCCAACTCATCAACTACTTGTCTCAACCATGTACCCAACATGTACCTCAACCAAAAGCCCTCATCAATTTCATCATCCAAATCTGATTTGTAACTTTGTAATAGACCTGGTGTATATGATCACATACCTGTAAAACTTCCTTAACTTTAACAACAAGAGACTAGCATTTTCATCAAACTTTACTTTAGTCTCACATGACTAATTTTGGATTAGTCAAAAACCCTAACTTGCAATAATCATAACTATGTACCTGTAATGAATAAATATCTAAAAATTGTACAAAATGTTATTCAGTGTCTGTTATGCAATTCCTCTAGATTTCACTACTTGGAACCTCTCAGAAAGAAGTTATAGAAAAAATGGCATACCTTGTTGAATTCTAGCTTATTCTAGAGAGCGAACTTGAAGAGCCTGCCCTGCACAAAATATTTGTTGTATGGATCTGAAAATTTTACACAGAATACTACAGACTGTACTCTAACCACTACATTTGGTCTTACTGAATTTGGATCTGTTATGAATAAGTTATGACGTTTTTACCCGAAACACTTGTTTTAGACTAGTTTCAGGACTAGCCACAAACCCTATTTTCCACGGCATGTAAATCCAAAAATACAATGACCCACAAGATGAAATTTGTATCACAACTACTTGGACGTGTTTCCTCAATGGTCTCCCAATTTCACATTTTGAATCATTCTATAAAAAACATTATTACGAAAATGGTGAGATGACCTGTAAATAACATACCTTAGAAAGCATCATCAAAATATTTTATCCTCCCTTGAATTTCGACCTTCTTTACGTCACCTTCCCTTTCAAATTCGGCTTAGATATCATTTGGTTACCTCAGTCACCTGTAGATATTCAATATGCTCAAGTGTGATTAAAATGAGAGATCCTTGCCTCTTATTTATACTTTCATGTAGCTTCCTCAAGGGGTTACCTTTTAACCATCTTAACCCAATTTCCTTATTTTAAGGCTAACCCACTTCTAACCACTTGTCAACTTAGTCATTTCTCCATTAAATTTATTATTTAAATAATTTCTTTTGTATCCACTTTGACTTATAGTACACTCATCACTTCACTTTATTATTTAAATTACCTTCTAACCTTCTTAACCCACTTTCCTTATTTTAGAGCTAACCCACTTCTAACTGCTTGTCCACTTAGTAATTTCTCCATTAACTTTTTTATTTAAATAATTTCTTTTGTATTCACTTTGACTTATATTACACTCATAACTTCACTTTATTATTTAAACAATTTCTTCTTTGCAACCATTTTGACAACTTTGACCTTTTGGAGTTTCTAGATGACTCAAGAGGGTTCTCCAAATTCACATGGCCATAATTCTCTAATAGTGAGGAGTTATGTGATGTTCTACATACCACCAGAAATGACATGACATGTACTATACATCTAGAATAGTCTTACCAACAAATATATCAAAAATCATGCCATTACCCATCAAACAAACTTGGGTCCATTACCCAAACCATTGTGCTACCGGAATTCGCTACTAGACTTTCTTCAAGGGTTGACATCAATGACAACCAACCCAATTCATCAACAATCTCCCCCTTTGGCATTGATGGAAACACTCTTATGCAATACGAAATTCATATCACTCATGCTCCCCCTGTGACCATCACTCCCCCTAGAACCATGCCTCTGTGCTCTTTCTCCAAGAATTTACCTTTGCAGCTGATAAATCTCTCCCCCTTTGGCATCAATGGAAAATGTATCTTTCCATCCGGGGCTGCTCCCCTGACTGAAATCTTCCTGAAACTGATCTCCCAACCTAAATTTCCCTCCTTATGGTGCTTCCTCATGTAAATATAAGACATATAAGATAAGCATTCAATAACATTCATTTTGGAGTAGAAATTACTTCGAGTCTCTAGCGAAAATACTCAAAGGCTTTCCTTGGACGCGGTTTTGTAAAGATGTCTACCACTTGTTCTTTTGTGCCCACATATTCAACTCTGATGTTCTTTTCTGCAACCTATTCCTATAGAAAGTGATACTTTATTGGAATGTGCTTCTTCTTTGAGTGCATCATCGAGTTCTTTGAGATACTGATGGTGCTTGTATTATCACAATAGATTGGAATGGGATCATCATACTCAACCTGTATATCTGTTAAAGTTTGTTTCATCCATAGAACTTGTGTACAACATGTTGTTGCTGCAATATACTTTGCTTCGGCTATAAATAAGGATATTGATGATTGCTTCTTCCTTAGCCATGATATTAAACACTCACTCAAGTAGAACATTGATCCACTGGTGCTTCGTCAGTCATCAATGCAACCTTCCCAATCTGCATCTATGTAGGAAATAAGTGACATATCCTTTTCTTTTGGATACCATAATCTAAAATTTTTTGTTCCTTTGAGATATCTGAAAATCCTCTTCATCGCTAATACATGTGATTCCTTTGGTGCTACTTGAAACCGTGCCACCTATCCAACTATCTGCATTACATTTGGTCTGGATGTTGTCACATATAGTACGCTACCAATCATTGACTTGTATTGCCTTTGGTCTGTAAACTTTGAATCATCATCTTTTCTCAACTTGAAACTGGTTTTCATAGGAGTGATAACTGGTTTGCAATATTCCATTCCGAACCTCTTTAGCATTTCTCTGATATACTTAGTTTGATAAATAAAGATTCCTTGGTTGCTTTGATATATCTGAAGACCCAAAAATAAAGATAGCTATCCAACTAATGACATTTCAAATTCATTCTACATATCTTTTGCAAATATCTGGCTTAACCTGTCATCACTACTTCCAAAAATAATATCATCAACATAAACTTCAATTAATAAGATACTAAATAGAGTTACCTTGATGTAGAGGTTGATGTTTGCACTTCCTTTTCTGAACCCTTCCTCCGGTAGATATTTATTTAGTATAGAGTACCATGCTCTAGGAGCCTGTTTTAGACCATACAGGGAATTCTTCAATTTACACACATAATCTTCATTCTCTAACAACTGAAATCCTTCTGTTTGTTTGAAGTAGACTTCTTCTTCAAGTTCCCCATTAAGAAAAACTGTTTTCATGTCCATCTGATACACTTTAATATTCATGGAGCATGCATAAGCTAAAATAAATCAGATTTCTTCCATTCTGGAAAATGGAGAAAATGTCTCTTCAAAGTCGATTCCTTCAACTTATGCATATCCTTTACACACCAACCTGGCCTTGTTCCTTGTAACTTATCTGCCTTCATTCAATTTATTTCTGAATACCCACTTTGTGCCAATCACAGTCTTATTCTTTGGTCTTGGAGCCAATTCCCAAGTGTCACTCTTCTCTATTTGATCCAATTCTTCATCAATGGCCTTATTCCAGAATTCATCCTTGTTGGCCTCTTCAAAACTGTTTGGTTCAATCGTAGATGAGAGTGCTAGGTGTGTTTGTTCTGGTGAACATATTCTTCTTCTAGTGTCAACTCCTACATATTTGTTTTCGATAATCTGATCTAAAGGATGATTCTTCTGTACTTGTTTTCTAGGTGTATTTGGAAGCACTTGTTGAAATTTCTCTTCTACTTCTGTTTGATCCTCTTCATCTTCCCTTTATACTTCTTCATTTTCTTCTTCTTCTTCATAAAGTTGCTCCATTGATTCATTTTCTTCTTCCTTTAATTCTCGTGCACCTGTTTCATCAATTGTTACATTGATGATTTCCACAACTTTGTTCAACCTGAGACTGTAACACTTGTATGTTTTCCTTGTACTTGAGTAACCAACAAGTACTCCTTTGTCCACATGAGAGTTAAACTTTCCCATTCTACCATCTTCTCTTTTGATGTAGCATTTTCTTCCAAATACTCTGAAGTGCTTCACATTTGCTGGTATTCCTTTCCATATCTCATAGGGAGTTTTGTCAGTGTTGTTTTTGATCATTACTCTGTTTTGAATGTGAACTATTGTATGCACTGCATGTGTCCAAAATATATCCGCCAATTTGAAATCCATTAACATTGTTCGAGCCATTTCCTATACTATCATGTTCTTTCTTTCAACAACTCCATTCTGTTGAGGGGTCTTAGCAATGGAGAATTGTCTTTTTATTCCATGCTTGCTGCAGTAGTCCATAAATTCCTTTGAAGTGAATTCTCCTCCATTATCAAATCTCAAACATTTGTTTTTTGAATCCATTTCATTTTCAACCAATTCCTTGTAGACCTTGAAGTTTTCAAAAGCTTCTGACTTATTATTGAGAAAGAAAACTGCAGTCATTCTTGTATAATCATCAACTAATAACATAAAGTATTTCTCACATTTTAAACCCTTTGTTGTAGTTGGTCCAACGAGATTAGTATCCACAATTTCAAGTGGTCTTGTCATTGAATATTATTTTGATTTAAACATGGTCTTTGTTTGCTTTCCTTGTTGACAATTCTTGCATAAAGTGTTGGTTGGTTTCATAATCTGGGGAATTTCTCTAACCGCTTCCTTTTTGCTTACTTTGACAAGGTTATCAAAGTGTATGTGACTCATTTTTCTGTTCCAAAGACAAATTTCATCTTATTTTCCTAGACAACACTTTTCATTTCCAATTTCACTTAGTACATATATGTTGCTTGAAGTTTTTGCAGTTGTTGCAATCAATTTTTTTGAACCTTCTTTTCTTATATCGCACTTTTGTGAATCGAAAGTAACTTTATAACCTTGGTCACACATTTGACTCACACTTAGAATATTATGTTTCATACCTTCTACTAGTAGAACATTTTCTTCCTTGGTATTCTTGTTTCCAATTCTCACTGTGCCTTTTCCAATGATTTTAGTTGAATCATCATTTTCGAAGGAGATTGATCCATCTCTTTCCTTTCTTAATGTAAGAAACCTATCTTTATCACTTGTCATGTGTTTTGAACAACCATTGTAAACATACCAACCATGTTTCTTCTGCTTATCTTGTAGAGCGAGTGTGCATTCTTCATTGCTATATTGACTCTTCTTTCTTATCCATGTTCTCTTCTGAGGTTTCTGCCTATGACTGTTGTTGTTTTTTAGTGGTTCTCTAGGAGTAAGTGTCATTATGAAATATTTGGCCATGTGTCCAAAGTTGTTGCACTTGTATATCTCCACTTCAGTGCTCAATGATTCTAACCTATTGTAACTTATTCTCTATGTTTCACTAGGCCTTCTTGGATAACCATTTTATGTATGACTTTCAAAGTTGTTTATGTTCATGTTGTTATCTCTACAATTCATAGCTTTATGTCCAAAATTATTACATGCATAACATAAACCAAAAAACATAGTTTGATATTTGGGAGTTGAAAATCTTCTGAAAGGAGTTTCTCTTCTGAATCCTTCTTATTCCCGAGGCCTATCTATCGGTTGTTGACTCTAAAATCTGAATCTTCTTGGTGGAGGAGTGTCCCTATAATATTCCTTGTAGATTTTTCCATCCCCTTTGATTGTTTCTGTATAACTTGTTGGATATGTTTCTTGCTCTGTTGTTTTGGATCTTTATCCCTTTTTTGTCTTATTGTATCCATGAGGATTTCGACTGCTAATAATGTCATCCAAAACTTTTGATTTGTTATGCATATTTTTCTTTTGAAGATCATTTCTTAATGTGGCAATCTCTGCTTCGAAATTTCCGATGATCATGTCTCTTTCTTCTAGTTGTTCTTTGAGTGCTTCTTCAATTATTTTATCTTCTTCTATTTGAACCTTCAATTTTTTTATCATTTGTTCTAGTTCTTGAGAGTCTTCTTTCTTTTCTAGTTCCACTTGTAGCTTCTTGTTTTTCTTCTTTTCTCTTCTTATAACTTCTATGGCACACAACAATTCTTCTCGGTATTCAAGTCCCGCCTCTTCATATTCTTCTTCATCCTCTTCATATTCTTCTTTGGTGTCTTCTTTGTCAGAGTCTTCTACTTCCATGACTAGAACTCTTTTTGTCTCACTGTCACTGACTTCATCTTCATCTAATGATGAGATGTCTTCTTTGGTACATAAGATTTCCTTGAAAACTTTCTTTGTGGTTCTTTTTACTTTATATGTTTTTTTTCTATTTGAGTAATCTTCATCATTCCTCTTATTTTTCTTATGAGGACATTTGTTAGCAAAATGACCAATACCATCACAATTAAAACAAATCAAAGGAAACTTACCTTTATATCTATTGTTGGTTCCCTTATTCAATCTTCTAACAAAGTTGGTCATTTCTTCATCATCTTCCAAGATGTCATTGTTGCTTCCATGTTCTTTTTATTTTTTGTTTCCTTTTATCTTTGACCTTTTGGATGCTTTTAAAGATGCTTCTTTTATATCTAGATTTTCTTGTTCATTTCTCATTTCATATGCTGTGAAGATTCCATGTAGTTATATTGGACATAGTGTCATTAATGTGTTTTCATTGATGTTGAAAAGTATAACAATATGCAGGTATCATTGATGTGTTGTCATTGATGTCAAATAGTATGATAGTATGCACAGATTAAAGCTCAGGAGGGCTAGCGAATGAAGATCATAAGCCCATAAGAGATGACACACATTGAGCTCAGAAGGGAAAGCACATTGCAGAAACATGATCAGATCAAGTCGTGACAGTTGGATACACAAGTACCAGATCAAGGGTAGGGATTGATTGCAGAGCGCAAAGGGAGAATTAAACTACATGCTATTTCCAAACCAACAATTAGTCTAGATCATCGGATCTCATCGACTCAAAGATCGACGAATATTGTTGATCCACCAAACGATCAGATTAAGTCATGACCATTAGATACGCAAGCACCATATCAAGCGTAGTGATTGGTTGTGGAGCGCTAAGGGAGAATTAAGCAACATGTTATTTCGAATCTACAATTAGTCTAAACTGTCAGATCTCATCGATTCAAAGATCGACGATTGTGGTTAACCCACCAAAAATCACACAACTTCAATTGTAGAGTTTGGGCGACGAATTTAACCACACACAAGTTATGGTTCTGCAATACACATTGACCGTTGGATCACCTTAAGTTGAAGGATAGGATAAGAAAATATGAAGACCGTCTGATATATTCAGAGCACGCCAAGATAGAAGTAGTCAACTTCGACGCTGACTACTTTGGGAGAAAAGGGTTGAGAACAAGTAAGACCACCCAAAGGTCTAAGTCCCGAAGTAAATGTGAACCGTCTGATATGAAGAACACTTTAGGAGATATCAGGACCATCATATCATGTTTAGTGGAAGGACAGAGTAAGCCACAACTGCCCCAAAGTAGACACAAGCCATCTGATATGAGGAAACACTTCGAGAGATATCTTGACCGTCGAATGGAGGAAAGTAGAAGGCTATGATAAGAAATGGAAAAGGCCCAAGATCCCGAATAGCCTAATTCCTGACAGTCGTTGGACTATATGAAGTCAAAGTTACTTGAAGTTTACACTTTGGGGAATCTCACTACGGGAGAACTGGGAAGTGGATAAATTGAATTACCCAAAGTCCTGAAGTGGATATGAGTCATTCGATCAGTGGAACGCTTCGGAAAGTATCCTTACCATTAGATCAAGGAGAAGAACATGTGCCATATGAAGAGATCTATGTCAGTGAGGACATGTGGCGTAATCAGATTATGACAAGTGTCAAAGTGAAGTTGGCATTTCAGGTATGCATAAGTCACAAATCTTAGTGACCCGTGGAAACCACTCGGCCAGTGATAAGTCAGAAGTGACGTCAATAAGATACACCACTTAGGGAGTATGTACTTTGGGGGAAACTGATTTCTAACATTAGAAATCACCCAAAGCACCATGGGTCGAAGTTAACGCCTATTGTTGATATAATTCGAGAGAATTCTTGACTGTTGATCAAGTACAGTGGAAGAATAGTGTAAGTGGAGTTGTTAACCGACATCAAGAGGTCACCACTATTGTATGAATTATTTGGTAGGTAATTGCTTCAGAGGAATTGTTACTTGAGATTTCAAGAGCCATGAATAGCCGAAGTTCCAAAGTGAACAAGAATTGTTCATCGTGCAAATAATATATCAACCATCTGATCTACTTCGGAGAAATATGATTCAAGATATTTGAAAGATTATAGAGGCTAGAAGTCACGAAGGACAAAGTCTCGAAGTACCGAAATTATTCCATCTCATCAAGAGATTAAAATGTGATTGTTGATTTTGATAAGTGATAAAGCACTTGCTTGGCCTAACGCTTGGCCACCACCTGTGGTCGTATGGAATAAAGAAATAAAGAGAGAAAGAAGAGGTGGTGCTAGGAACATCGCTTAGACAATAATCCAATTGTTTTGCGCATATGGTCACATGTAAATGGTTTGAAGGAAGTTCCTCTACAATATTCATTTTTCGTAACATTCGCAGAGACAAAGGAAATCGATCCATACATGTGATCAATTTATGAAAATAGGGGGAATGCCAAGTTTAATGTTGGAGACTTGGAATGATGTTCTCTAGTGGTCCCAAAAATGTTGTAAATGGAAAAGTTAGTTGTAACTTGTGTCACAAGTTGGCCTAATAAATTAAACAAGCTTTTAGCATAAACGAGTATAAATACAACCATTATTGGTTCACTAGGTAGAGAAGTTGAGAGTGGGGTAGAGGTGGATCTGCACCTGAGGTCGTTGATTTCTATAATGATAATTCTTTGACATAGAAAAGTGTGAATATCAGAGAGAAGATGAAGTGAAGAAGGTGCAAACATTAGAGAGAGGATGAAGTGAAGAAGGTGAAAACATTAGAGAGAGGATGAAGTGAAGAAGGTGCGAACATCAGAGAGATGATAAATTAAATAAGGTGGGAATTTCAAAGAGAAGATGAAGTGTGGTGATGAGCATTTGTGGTATACCTCTGATTAGGAGATAGAGATAATTCAATAAATGTATCACTGCTACTAGAGTTGGTTTAACTACTATATGAACTCTAGTTGGATAGACTACATTCTATCGGCAAGATGGGTCTTTCTTAAGAGTTGGTGATCTCTTGAGAGTTGGTGCTCTCCTAGGAGTTGGTGCTCCTTACTTTAGTTGGTGCTGATATAAAATAGCTGGTGTTGGGAAAATCCCCATTACTATAGTCACACACACACACACACACACACACACACACACACACACACATATTATACACAAGCCTATACATACTTATGGTATCTCTTGTGTTCATTGTGATTATGATTTGATTGTCCTTATTGTGTACAATTATGTTTTAACTACTAACTTGAGATAAGAAAAGTTATAAAGGTCCACACACTAATTCACCCCCCCTCTTAGTGTGGATGGTGTGATCAACAATTGGTATCAGAGTGGGTTCCTTTAGCACAATTTAAACATTGGAAGGTAGATTTTGAAGAAATGGGTGGACAGATGGCTCTCTCCACAATTGAAGCTCCATTATTTGATGGAAAAGATTATTCTTCATGAAGAGAAAATATGAAAAAATGTTTGAAGTCAAGAGGATATGAAGTTTGGAATTCAGTAGTAAGAAAGCCCTGGGACTTAACTACCTTAAAGAATCTATCCAATATTGCAGCCCAAAGAAGAGTAAGGAAGAACAATGAAGTGGCATTGAAGATTATTCTCAATGCATTATCAGATACCATCAAGGAAATCATGGGACTATGCACATCTACCAAGGACTTATGGCTGAAGTTAGAAAAGATGTATCAAGTCAAAAGAGAAGATACATAAGACATTCCTATCAAGGATGAAGAGGAAGACTCAACCATCAATAAAGGTAAAGACTCTCCACAATCTTTCGATTACAATAATGTTGATACTGAATTCTCCCCTGCAAGTAAAGAAGAAGATTCAGATACAATAGAAGAATGTTTTGATAGCATTTATCCCATAAAAGAAGTAGAAGAAGAACTATCAAAGGCCAAACAAAAAGTTGATTGGGGTCTCTATGAATACCATTATGACCATAATTATTTAGACTATAGCTATCTTCATGACTACACTAAATAATTTCTTGAAAAGAGTAAAAAACATATCTTGGAAATAAAGGAAATTCTCAAAGACAATGAAAAGATAGTATCTGAGAAAGATAATCAGTTAGAAGAAAAAAAAGAGTAGATTGAGAAGTTGAAGAAAGAAATTAGTCAAGTAAAAGAAAAGAAGAAGGAAGATGATGATCTTAGCAATCAAAATCATATCTTGGAAATAAAGGAAAATCTCAAAGACAATGAAAAAATCATATTTGAGCAAAATATTTTGGCTAGAAGAAAAAGAAGAGGAGGTTGAGAAATTGAAGAATGAAATCAGTCAAGCAAAATAAGAAAACAAGGAAGATGATGAACATAGTAGAAACCTTGCAGATCTAAAAAAAAGAAGAGAAAGAAAAGTCAATTTGAAAACCCAACTTGAAGAAGCCAAAAGAAGAGAGGAGGTAGTGAGGAACCAGTTGAACAAAAGGGAAGAATCATGTCATAAGATGGAAGTAGAAGTTGTGAACCTTAGAAAGAAGGTTGAGAAGTCAAACACCCAAGTCAATTTCTTGAATAGATCCATGACCTTGGATGAGATCTTGAATAGTCAGAGATCACCAAATGACAAGTCTAGTCTTGGCTACAACAAGGAATAAATTAGTACTCCTAAGAAACATGATGCAAGTCCTTCATTTGTAAAGGGTGAAGACAGGCCTGATGCAGGTATTTCATTTATAAAAAGTGAAGGTAGGTCTGATACAGTTCATTCATTTGTAAAAGGGAAAAGCAGGTATGATGCAGGTCCTTCATGTTCAAAGAATGAAAGAAACACTACAATATTTAGAAGATCAGATCAAGGAAGACATCCATAAGCTACTCATACACCTCAAAGTAAGTTTAGAAGAGAGACACCTTCATGGATGAATCAAAGGAGGCATGAGAGTGTTTTTAATGGTTATTGTTTTTCTTGTGATGAATATGGTCATAAAGCCTTGGATTGTAGGCATCATGGAAGAAAAAAAGTTGGCAGGTTCAACAACAATATAATATGTTGGAACTACAATCTTGTTGGACATATTGCTACACATTGTTACACTATGAGATGCTACAGTTGTGGTGGATATGGCCACAAAGCCCATAATTGTTGGAATTCAAGAAGTCAGTCAATGAGAAAATACAATATGACAATAAGAGTAAATAAAACATGGAAGGAAAATGAAGTTGCAGTAATAGAAGATCAGTGAACAAAGTTCAAGAAACCAGGACATTCTTAGATGTGGATAATAAAGACTAAACAAGTGATCATGAGTGAATTTGATTGTTGAAAAAATAATTGTAGTCATGTGACAAGCATAATATAAACCTTCTCAGACGAATTTAGAGAAATGTGCAATAGAAAAGTATCATGGATAGAGATGGATACATCTGGATAGAGATCGATGGGAATCAATGGATAGATCCATGGGTCGTTTGAAAAATATGAGCTACAATTGTGCAGTGTTCTAGTAGGGAAACAGTATCCATAGCAGCAACATTATGATGTACAAAATTATTTACATGACATCCTATAGAGATAACAAGAGGNGTGACAAGCATAGTATAAACCTTCTCAGACGACTTTAGAGAAATGTGCAATAGAAAAATATCATGGATAGAGATGGATACATCTGGATAGAGATCGATGGGAATCAATGGATAGATCCATGGGTCGTTTGAAAAATATGAGCTACAATTGTGCAGTGTTCTAGTAGGGAAACAATATCCATAGCAGCAACATTATGATGTACAAAATTATTTACATGACATCCTATAGAGATAACAAGAGGAGAGACCTTTTCAGGAAGAGCTACCCTTTTAGAAACAAAGAGGGAGAACAATCATAAACAGAGAGAGCAGAGTGACAGGGCGAGTTATTCAGTTATGGAAGGTAGAGGATGATTACAGGGGGAGTTACTGGAGTTCAGATATTGATCAGTAGCATATAGACAGATAGATCATAGAAGGATAAATCCTTTTCCATTGATGTCAAAGGGGGAGAGTAACTTCAGAGGAGAGATGCATCATCACAGGGGGCTATTGTGTATGAATTTGGTGTGTTTCCATCAATGACAAAGGGGGAGATTGTTGGACATAGTGTCATTAATGTGTTTTCATTGATGTCAAACAGTATAACAGTATGCATAGTTCATGTCAAATAAATATATGCAAGTATCATTGATGTGTTTTCATTGATGTCAAACAATATGATAGTATGTAGAGATTAAAGCTAAGGAGGGTTAGCGAATGAAGATCAGAAGCCTAGAAGAGATGACACACATGAAGCTTGGAAGGGAAAGCGCATTGTAGAAACATAATTAGATCAATTCATGATCGTTGGATACACAAGCATCAGATCAAGGGCAGGGATTGATTTCAGAGCGTGAAGGGAGAATTAAACTACACGTTATTTCCAATCCCACATTTAATCTAGATCATCAGATCTCATCGACTCAAAGATCGACGACTAGGGTTGATCCACCAAACAATCAGATTAAGTTGTGATCGTTGGATACACAAGCGCCAAATCAAGGGTAGGGATTGATTGTGGAGCACTAAGGGAGAATTAAACTACATGTTATTTCCAATCTCGCAATTAGTCTATATCGTCAGATCTCATCGATTAAAAGATCGACGATTGTGGCTAACCCACCAAAAATTACACAACTTCAATTGTGGAGTTTGGGCGACGAATTAAACCACATGAAAGTTATGGTTCCACAATCCACATCGATCGTTGGATCACTTTAAGTGGAAGAATAGGATAAGAAAAGACAAAGACCACCCAATCTATTTGGATCATGCCAAGGTAACAGTGGTCAACTTCAGCGCTGACCACTTCGGGAGAAAAGGGTTGAGAACAAGTAATATCACTCGAAGGTTGAATTCCCAAAGTAAATGTGAACCGTACGATATGAAGAACACTTCAAGAGATATTAGGATTGTCATATCATGTTTAGTGGAAGGACAGAGTAAGCCATAAATGTCCCGAAGTAGACACAAGCTGTTTGATCTGAGGAAACACTTCAGGAGATATCCTGACCGTTGGATCGAGGAAAGTAGAAGGATAGGATAAGCAAGGGAAAAGGCTCGAGATCCCGAATATTTGNCGTCAGATCTCATCGATTAAAAGATCGACGATTGTGGCTAACCCACCAAAAATTACACAACTTCAATTGTGGAGTTTGGGCGACGAATTAAACCACATGAAAGTTACGGTTCCACAATCCACATCGATCGTTGGATCACTTTAAGTGGAAGGATAGGATAAGAAAAGACAAAGACCACCCGATCTATTTGGATCATGCCAAGGTAACAGTGGTCAACTTCAGCGCTGACCACTTCGGGAGAAAAGGGTTGAAAACAAGTAATATCACTCGAAGGTTGAATTCCCAAAGTAAATGTGAACCGTACGATATGAAGAACACTTCAAGAGATATTAGGATTGTCATATCATGTTTAGTGGAAGGACAGAGTAAGCCATAAATGTCCCGAAGTAGACACAAGCTGTTTGATCTGAGGAAACACTTCGGGAGATATCCTGACCGTTGGATCGAGGAAAGTAGAAGGATAGGATAAGCAAGGGAAAAGGCTCGAGATCCCGAATATTCGAATTCTTGATAGTCGTTGGATCATCATAAGCCTTTTTGGGTTAAAGAATGACCATTAGATGAAGTCAAAGTTACTTGAGGTTTACACTTCGGGGAATCTCAGTTCGGGAGAACTGGGAAGTGGAGAAATCAAATTACCGAATGTCCCAAAGGCCAACGTCCCAAATTGGATATGAGTCATTCGATCAGTGGAACACTTCAAAAAATATTCTGAACATTAGATCAAGGAGAAGAAAATGTGCCATATGAAGAGATCTACATCAACAAGGACACATGGTGTAATCAGATGATGAAAAGTGTCAAAGTGTAGTTGGTAGTTCAGGTATGTGTAAGTCACAAATCTAAGTGACACGTGGCATCCACTCAGCTAGTGCCAAGTCATAAGTGATGTCAGCAAGATATGTCACTTTGGGAGTATGTACTTTGGGGGAAACCAGTTTCTAACATCAGAAATCACCCGAAGCACCAAAGGTTGAAGTTAACGCCTATCGTTGATATAATTCAGGATCATCCTCGACTATTGACCAAGTACAGTGGAAGGATAGCATAAGAATAGGTGTTAACTGACATCAAGTGGTCACCACTAGTGTATGACTTATTCAGTAGGTAATCGCTTTAAAGGAATTGTTACTCCGGAGTTGAGGAGCCACAAATAACCGAAGTTTCGAAGTGAACAAGAATCATTCATCGTGAAAATAATATATAGATCGTTCGATATAATTTGGAGAAATATGCTTCGGGACATTTAAAAGATTATAGAGGCTGGAAGTCACGAAGGACAAAGTCCCAAAGCATCGACAGTCGTCCATACCATCGGGATATTAAAATGTGACCAATGATTTTGATAAGTGATCAAGCACTTGCTTGGCCTAGTGCCTGGTCACTACTTGCAGTCATATGGAATAAAGAAACAAAGAGCGAAAGAAGAGGTAGCACTGGGAACATCGCTTAGACAATAAGCCCATGTTTTTGCGCATATGTTCATATGTAAATGGTTTGAAGGAAGCGCCTCTACAGTATTCAATTTCTGCAACATTCACAGAGACAAATGAAATCAATACATACTTGTGATCGATTTATGAAAATAGGGGGAATGCCAAGTTTAAAGTTGAAGACCCAGAATGGTGTTCTCTAGTGGTCCCAAAATTGTTGTAAATGGGAAAGTTAGTTTATCTTGTGTCAGAAGTCGGCCCAATAACTTAAACAAGCTTTGAGAATAAACGAGTATAAATACAACCATGTTTGGTTTACTTGGTATAGAAGTTGAGAGTGGGGAGGAGGTGGATTTGCACCTGAGGTCATTGATTTTTATAATGATGATTATTTGACATAGAAAGGTGTGAATATCATAGAGAAAATGAAGTGAAGAAGGTGCAAACATTAGAGAGAGGATGAAGTAAAGAAGGTGCAAACATCAAAGAGAGGATGAAGTGAAGAAGGTTCGAACATCAGAGAGAGGATAAATTAAAGAAGGTGGGGATTTTAGAGAGAAGATGAAGTGCGATGATGAGCATTTGCGGTATACCTATGATCAGGAGATAGYGCTAATTCAATAAATGGATAACTGCTACTAGAGTTGGTTGAAATACTATATGAACTCTAGTTGGATAGATTGCATTCTATCAACAAGTTGGGTCTTGTGGCAAGCTRGGTCTTGCTTGAGATTTGAGGCTCTCTTGAGAGTTGGTKCTCTCCTAGGAGTTGGTGCTCCTTACTTCAGTTGGTGTTGATACAAAATAGTTGGTGTTGGGAAAAACCCCATTACTATGGTCATGCACACACACACATAAATTATACAAAATCCTATAYAGACTTCTGGTATCTCTTTTGTTCATTGTGATTATGATTTAATTRTCCTTAATGTGTACAATTATGTTTTAACTGCTAACTTGAGAGAATAAAAGTTACAAAAGTCCACACACTAATTCACCCCCCTCTCTTAGTGTGGCTAGTGTGATCAACAAGTTCGTCCATGCTTATTGAGTCTAGATCTACTCTTTCTTCTAGTGTTGATATCTTAGGATCAAATATCATAGGAAGATATCTTAGTACCTTTTGAACAATTACAGATTGTTTAATTTATTCTCCCAATCCTATGATTGCATTTACTGTTTCATCGACTCATAAGAAGTAAGTTGCAATATTCTCATCTTCCTTCATATTTAGTTGTTCGAACTAACCTCTATAATTTTGAAACTGTGTTGCTTTGAATTTCCAATCTCGTTCATAAATATTTTGAAGCTTGTCCCAAATATCTTTAGCGGATTTACAACGTATATCTTTGGTGAAAACTGTTTCACAAATACCATTCAGAAGTGCATTTGTGGCTTTGGAATTAATTTTCCTTAGTTTTATTTCTCTTTCATTTGTTAGCGGAACTGTTGGTTCTTTGTATCCATCTACAATTGATTGCCAAATTTCAAATCTGCGTTCCTATATATATGTTTTCATCCTTCTGCTCCAAAATGTATACTTATGTCCATCAAACTGTAGTATTCCATTTTTATACATGTTTTTTCTCTCCATGATCTACCTTTCAGTGGTTAAACTGATTTTTGAAGGAACTTGCTCTGATACCAATTGATGGATTACTGAGAGGGGGGGTGAATCAGTAATAGAGCAATTTAATTCATTTTCACCATAAAATGCAAGTGTTATATCAATGTAGCATTATCATCCAATAATTGCAGAGTAAATAAACAATGAACAAATGATAAATCATACACATATACAGTACACCAATGTTTTTACGTGGAAACCCAAAGCGATAGAAAACCATGAAATTCTTTTTCTTATATGTCTTGAAGAATTACATTCATTGGAAGCACCAACTTTCTTTGTTTTCCAGCTGCAATTGGAAGGAGGATCCAACCCCCTAGTTTCTCAGGCTACAACCTAAGGGAATATCCAACTCCCTAATTCTCTGGCTACAACTAGAAGGAGACCACAACCACCTATGTTCTCCAGCTACAAACAAAAGGTGGATACAACCACTTGTCCTTTCCCCATCCAACTTCCCTGATGTAGAAGTAGAATGATAGAACCACTGACACACTATCACTTTGAGATATAGCACTGTAAGAACCTGTACCAATCAACCTTTGATCAACTTGTACCATAAACAAGTGCATCAACCATGCATTAACCTGTACCAAGCAACCTGTAATCATCCTGTACCATAAACAAGTGCATCAACCATGCACCAACCTGTACCTCAACATGTACCATCAATGATTGCATCAACCATGAATATGTACCAATAATGCATCACATACACATAAAACATGACTCATCAATATGTACCAACATCATCAACTATACACCTCATGTATGTGCCAACTCATCAACTACTTGTCTCAAACATGTACCCAACATGTACCTTAACCAAAAGCCCTCATTAATTTCATCATCCAAATATGATTTGTAACTTTGTAATATACCTAGTGTATATGATGACATACCTGCAAACCTTCCTTAACTTTAACAACAAGAGACTAGNACCTGTACCTCAACATGTACCATCAACGATTGCATCAACCATGAATATGTACCAATAATGCATCACATACACATAAAACATGACTCATCAATATGTACCAACATCATCAACTATACACCTCATGTATGTGCCAACTCATCAACTACTTGTCTCAAACATGTACCCAACATGTACCTTAACCAAAATCCCTCATTAATTTCATCACCCAAATATGATTTGTAACTTTGTAATATACCTAGTGTATATGATGACATACCTGCAAACCTTCCTTAACTTTAACAACAAGAGACTAGCATTTTCATCAAACTTTACTTTAGTTTCACATGACTAATTTTGGATTAGTCAAAAACCCTAACTTGCAATAATCATAATTATGTACCTGTAATGAATAAAGATCTGAAAATGGTACACAATGTTCTTCAGTGTATTTTATGCAATTCCTCCATATTTCACTACTTGGAACCTCTCAGAAAAGGAGTTATAGAAAAAATGTCATACCTTGTTGAATTGTGGCTTATTCTAGAGAGAGAAATTGCACAGCCTACCCTGCATGGAATATTTGTTGTATGCATCTGAAAATTGTACACAGAATACTACAAACTGTACTCTAACCACTACATTTGGTCTTACTGAATTTGGATCTGTTATGAAGAAGTTGTGATGTTTTTACCCGAAACACCTATTTTAGACTAGTTTAAGGACTAGCCACCAACCCTATTTTGCATTACATGTAACTCCAAAAATACAATGACCCACAAGCTGAAATTTGTATCAAAAATACTTGGATATGTTTCCTTAATGGCCTCCCAATTTCACGATCTGAATCATTCTAGAAAAAAAAATTATTACGAAAATGGTGAGATGACCTGTAAATAACATACCTTAGAAAGCATCATCAAAAGAATTTATCCTCCCTTGAATTTCAGCCTTCTTTACTTCACCTTCCCTCTGAAATTTGGCTTAGATATCCTTTGGTTACCTCAGTCACATGTAGATATTCAATATGGTCAAGTGTGATTAAAATGAGAGATCCTTTCCTCTTATTTATACTTTCATGTAGCTTCCTCAAGGGGTTACCTTTTAACCATGTTAACCCAATTTCCTTATTTTAGGGCTAACCCATTTCTAACCACTTGTCAACTTAGTAATTTCTCCATTAACTTTATTATTTAAATAATTTCTTTTGCATCCACTTTGACTTATAGAACATGTATCACTTCACTTTATTATTTAAATTACCTTCTAACCATCTTAATCCACTTTACTTATTTTAGGGCTAACCCACTTCTAATCACTTGTCCACTTTGTAATTTCTCCATTAACTTTATTATTTAAATAATTTATTTTGTATCCACTTTGACTTATATTACACTCATCACTTCACTTTATTATTTAAACAATTTCTTCTTTGCAACCACTTTGACTACTTTGACCTTTTGGGGCTTCTAGATGACTCATGAGGGTTCTCCAACTTCACACGGCCATAACTCTCTAACCGTGAGGAGTTATGTGACGTTCCACATACCACCAAAAATGGCATGACATGTACTATCCATATAGAATAGTATTACCTGAAAATATATCAAAACTCATACCAATATCCATCAAACAAACTTGGGTCAATTAACCAAACCATTGTGCTACCAAAATTCACTACCAGACTTTCTTCAAGGGTTGACATCAATGAAAACCAACCCAATTAATCAACAGAGACTCTACAAACAATATAGCACCATATATTGGAAAAACCATGTAGTATACGTTCATGCAGGTACTCGACTTAGACATATGTGGTACACTTTGTTCTGGAGCATATATACTTAGGGAAAGCATATGAAAGMRCCGAACACGATCTGAAAATGGAAAGAGAAGTGGGTGATTRATTCCAATCTATTGGACATGTGATGATTCACAGAGAAATGAGATTTGAGCTAGTTAGTTGCATCCACAAATCWCTTCTCTAGGTTAGAGATCTTTGGCTTCCGATTGAGCACCACAAATTTCAAAATCAYRATCTCAATGACTAGGGCGATCTAAAAATTCATTAAATATCTTGGCATGAATTTCACACTTTCAGGGAAAAATGAAATCCCTCTCAAATTGAAACTCCAGTTGGTAGATCACATATGATAGCGAGCAAGGCAAAACATAGTTTTGTTCTATACAACTAGATATGTATAGCCGTCTTGACATCGATATGTTCCACAACTCCTCCATCATGAAAATAGTTTATTAAACTGTTATGATTATTCCTATAATGGGGAAATATATGCAAAGATATTTCTAGCATCTTCTCACAAGTCAAACCAGAAATTGACATGGATTGTATCTACATTACGCTTTCATTAATAGATCTCCATGCATAGTGGTCGATTGAGAAGACCCATGGCATCGCTTGAGTTGCAAATGTGTTTTTCTCTACTGTAAAACATGTTAAGTAACATAAATACTTCAATTTTGCAGAAATGATAACCACTTCTTACACAACCAATCAAAGGTGCCTTCCTTATGCAACTGTGTTTCTTCAAAGACTGGTGCAAGAACATTGATCACAATCACTTTCGCAGCCTCTTTCTTGGTGAGTGATGGAGTAGGTTTCTTCCTCGAACTACAACGTAACTGTGGGTGGAGCTTCCATTATTTCTTCTCCCAATGGCCACTTAGATCACAATCACTRCAAYAATTTATTCATTTTCCCTTCAATAGAATATCCTTTTTACAAGGATGTGAAAGAGTTTCCTTTTTCTTTGTCACACTTCCTGTGGATGTGCTCGTCTTCTTTACCCAATTTTTCTTCTTGTGAGTTTTGGCTACATCACAGTTAGAAGATCGAGTGCAAGAATGCATAGTTAAAGAATCATGCTTCTTAAAATCAAAGAAATAATTTGAATGAGCATGAACCTTATACCTTCCTGGATTATCCTTGTTGTAGATCTGACGAGAACAAGGACTAAATGATTTGACTCCTCTCTTGGAATCCAATGATGCAGAAATGGTTTTTGAAGTGGCTCTTGCTTCAACGGACTTTAAGCACTCTCCAATATTCTCTTGAATGTATCCCAAACCTACAAGTCATGGTCTTTGTACCACCTCTAATGGATGAGTGACTCCTTGGCCATGAATGCCAAGTCCACCTCCTTTGTATCCCATCTTTGTTAGGAGATTCATGCCCACGTTAGTTTCGTACTA
>JASDQU010735847.1:2529-15034 GCA_032191745.1 Picea mariana | reverse complement strand
TTGTACAATTTCCCCAAGAACCCTGAGTAGGTGAGTAAAATATATTTATTAAAGAGTAGCAAGAAGGTCTAATTAGCGGTTAGACATGGAAACATCACTATAACTTAAAAAAAAAAAAAAAGTGAGTCGAGCCTAAAGATACCTTTCTGTTATTTTCCAATGGTACCATCCACTAGACACTAAAAAATACTTGATTATACCATATATTTATATAGGCTACATCCACTTAAGTACCCATTACATCAGGACAATCTATAAGGAATACATAAAGAAGAGTCATCCTCTAACATAAATACCATCTCAATCTTCAATAAAATTTTCAGAGTTGTCTCCCCATCTTCTTGCAAAAAGAAATCTTTATATAAAAATCTTAAAAGATTGTGGAGCAGTCTCTGTTGTAAAAGGGTGTAATAGGCCAACCAATCGAGATACTGAATAGGTTTGTTGGCAGTGGGTACCAGCCTATGGTATGACTAGGTAAACTCATCGGAGTACTGAACAGTCTTGCTAGTAGCGGGGCATTCTACCTAGCGAGGGTGATAATCTGACAAACAATAAATAAACATCATAAATCATAGACTTGTTCTGATGCACGAAATTACTTGTAGACAAAGCTAAAAATAAGTATGCATGGTTAAGAAAAGGTCAATGAACTCCATAAATCTACCATTGGGAACTAACTTTAAGACTATCCTAAGACTCTCTCACCTACCTCTTCTTAACTATATGTAGGATGTTTTGTCCTACAGGTGGGGCCATATTTTAACCGTCTTGTCAGACTAATGTGTGAAATTTGTGAAATTTATCTCTACACTTGGCAAGTTGTAAATCTTAGGCTATTGGGAGAATTGCCTAGTTCCCTATAATTTTTATTGTGAGGTGTCACAATGCTTAGGAGTGGGGGAGGGGTTTCTTGAGAATAAAAATGATAAACACTGCTTATCTATATTATAATCCATGATAAGAGTAAGTATAATCTTTGTAAAAATTATGTTATATTGTTTTCACGATATTCTAGCTATTATATCAGCAGTTATTTTTATTGAAATGCTAAATTCTATACTACTGACATCACTATGTGTTATAAGCCTGTTGTACATTTTTTTGAAAGACCGCTTAACTAGTTCGTGTCAATTATAGAGGAACAAATTATTTAGCAGAGGAAAAAAATGTTTTATAACGTTACAAGAACGATGACAAGGAAATTAACAATAGATCATTCTATTCACACTTATCCTGTCCATACTCATGTTTACCATGATTGCTAGAAATTTCCCAAGCTGAGTGTTATGGGTAAATTTCCATTATAATGGGGATAATTTCTATTTGCACAAGAGTGTCATATGGAATTCCATTTGGAAGACCTGATGGGGTGCCATCTGGATGACCGGATGAAGTGCCATATGAAGGATCAGATGAGGTATGCATATACTATATATGACCATGATTGTAGGAAAAAAATAGGATCATTCGAATTGATACACCTATTCACTGGTAAGTTGAGATGAATTGAATGGTATGTCATTAAAATTTACATTGATAATTAAATTAAAAACTTTTAATGCATTTTTATGATCAAATGTCCAAGTCGAAGACTTGGACATTGATCTAATTCACACATGATTGCAATTTCCTCCAAAGTACAACATTCGAAATTCAAATGTTGTGCAATCATAGTCACACATGGAAATCGTGTGTGATGAATTTTCTCATGAATTCAACCGTTTTCCACCTTAATTGCATTAAAAATCGTGTGTTTAGCCCCAATTTCCATTCCACTCATCCCCTTCTTGTTGTGTCATTCTCACCCTTTGCCCAATTATGTTCCTCTTCTCATCATCCATGTTGTAACCATTCCTAAATGGTATGAAACTTCCTCTTATGCCGAGCTTTTGGCCATTCCCGAATTCGCATAGTGTAGAGAGATTTTCCTTCGCGCTAGGTGGGGACCACTCTTGGCCTGTCTGCAGGTCCATGACGATGGCTTCTCACTATAATTATCTCTTGGGTTTGATGGGAGGCTGGCGCACGTAGGGTATCTGGCCTTGTTGGTCTCTAAGGAGTCAATTGCATCAGCCAAAATATTTCCACAGGTTGGGGATTGATGGTTCAAACACCATCAATTGCCACGATGAAGCTACAATAGAGTATTCAAGCCTGAATTTCAAAATGTTTCTGGAGCTAAAGGGTACTCCAAGGAATGGATCAAGGATGAATTGATTAATTCCCTGATCATCATTACCAAGCTTATCACTTGTGAAGGTAGGTACTCTATATTCAAAGCTTTCCATTTTCGTCTGTTAGGTCATTTCCAATTTAATAAGCCCCTAAATTTTCCTTTCTACTTCTTGAAAAGTCTTGAGAAAATGTCTTCCCAAGTTCGTAAAAATGTAGCCGATCCTCATAATAGTATATTGCACCATGGCCTCATCAAATTGCTTGTCATAATTGAATTGAAAAAACAGGGAAAGACATGGGATGAATTCCTCTATCAATTCTCAAACCCCCATCTCACAGTCAAGACTAGAAAGAGATCAATTGATTTAGGGAATGTTACTCCATCTAAGCCTCATTCTCCAAAGACTCCAAACCCTCCAACTCAAACTATCTCTCTGTCTGAACAAAAGGCCAACACATTTTTTGATTCCCATGCAACCTCATCGGGCAAGAAAACCAAAAAGCATGTTGATAATTCTCCATTTCCCTCCACACCTATTGATCCTCAACTTAAGAAGTTACAAGATGCATTTCAGCAAGATTTTCCTTCAGTCCCTACGAATAGAAGAGAAAACAATCAGTTCAAAGGGTAATCTTTTCAAAGAAGTACTCGAAGTGCAAGTGGAAAATCTAATGTAAAACCTCCAAGCACTTTGGATCCTATCCAATTATCTTCAGATCATGAAATCCCCCATAAAAGACTCAGAGAAGTTTCTGCAAAAGAGTTTGAGCCCGATAAAGAAGTAAAATCGAAACCTATTGCCTCTCACGAGAACTCTATTACTCCTATCTCCTATATGACTACATCAGCTTCCAAATTTGATATACCTTCCACATCCATCAAGGGATCCAAGCCCTCTTCTTTTGAACCATTTGATCATACTCCAACTATTGAGAAATTACAACAAGAAAATGCTCAATTGCTTCAACAATTGGAAGAACAAAAAACTACGAATAGGCATCTACATCATGACAATGCAATATTGCAAGAAAAAAGTGAATTCTCTCCAACGATTGGTTCATCAAATGACCACCACCAATCACAGCCTCTAGACGCAATTGAAACATCGTAAAAGGCCCAAGAAAAAATCTCCAGGACAAGAGGGAGAAGCTTCTAAAGCCAATCTACCCCCGCCTTCATGAGTCTAGTTATGTCAGGTGATTCATTTTTGTTTGCAGAGGGACCTGCAAATCCTTAGGTGTGGGGGTAATGTTGAGTTCATTTTTTGACTGTTTTATTGCAATGATCAAATCCTTTTTGCATCGATATTACATATGATATGCTTCATATAAGCCATTTTGAAGGATTCTCAAAGGTTTTTATATCAATTCATCATGGATTCACATCAGGTATGTATAATTGGTGTTTTTGTAATGGTTTTGAGATCAATTCAGTTCAATTATATGTTTGTAAAGATCTAATGCATGGTTTTTGCCCAACAGGGAAAAATCGCGGTATGATCCTCCATCCTGTAGCTCATCTGACACTTCATTTATCACTTGATCCAACACTCCATCCAACATGCAATCCAACTCTCGGAGCACATTGGATCTGGAAATTGGTACATTAGCGGCATGTGGTGGAAGAATCAGTTATCTGGGTTTTGCGCCCCCTCGTGGCCTCCAACTATAGAGCTTGACACACCTCAGATTGGGCAGTTGTAGTGATCGTTGAGTGGCTCAAGAAATTTCTAGAAGATGTTTCTTTTAGAAGCTCATTTAATGAGTTTGTTGTTTTTAGAGGAGGCCGAACCTTCCAGTGGTCGACCTCTCAAGCTGTAAACTATCTATAAATACCACTACCAGTGGCATGACTAAACACAGAATTTTTGGGAAGAATTTTATTGTTTAATACAGACATTATCTGCAACTTTTTTCTAGAATCTATTTTTCTGATTAATGGTAGTATTGTGGTAAGTTAATGATGCAGGAGCATCACCAACACATCAAGCGAGCCAGCGCGGAAGCGGAGGACAGCTGGGCAAGCTAGCACAAATTTTGAAAGAACTTTGGGATTGTTGCACAAATCTTTAATGAAGTCATTTATGAAGGAGTGCACTTGTATATTGTAATGGACCTTGAGCGGATAGCTCTCATCCTTAGGTAGATAGTCGACATTTAATATAGTTAATACTGGTAGATAGGAATTTAATTTTATATTTGATAGCTTTAGAGTCCAAGAGGGAAAACGAATATAGACACCCTCATTGTATCATTGTAACATAAAACCCTGAGCCTAGAATTGAGAAAGAAGAAGAGCAAGCAGAGAATTGTATGAAGAACACCCATGTACAGACATTTGAATTAATAGAAGAAAGCTTTGATTCAAATTCATGGTTNATGATGCAAGAGCATTGCCAGCACATCAAGCGAGCCAGCACGGAAGCGGAGGATAGCTGGACAAGCTAGCACAAATTTTGAAAACACTTTGGGATTGTTGTGCAAATCTTTAATGAAGTCATTTATGAAGGAGCGCACTTGTATATTGTAATGGACCTTGAGTGGATAGCTCTCATCCTTAGGTAGATAGTCAGCATTTAATATAGTTAATGCTGGTAGATAGGAATTTAATTTTAGATTTGATAGCTTTAGAGTCCAAGAGGGAAAACAAATATAGACACCCTCATTGTATCATTGTAACATAAAACCCTGAGCCTAGAATTGAGAAAGAAGAAGAGCAGGCAAAGAATTGTATGAAGAACACCCATGTACAGACATTTGAATTAATAGAAGAAAGTTTTGATTCAAATTCATGGTTTGTGTTGTTTCTCTGTGTATTGATGTTATGCTCATGAATGTTTTCTTATTGTCATACATTTTCTTTTATATGTTGTGTATGTGATCACATGGTGGAATTGAAGTCTGAAAGGAAGAGTGAATGAGTTTCAATTGTTTCTCTATTTTGAGCCTGGGGATTCCTGCAAGGAGTGTAGTCGAATTGTCCGCAAGGATTGCGTTGACAGCAGGGTTCAATTAGAGATAACTTTTGTTCTCATTTCCTCAAAGGGGCAGTTGGGCACAGAAGCCGTGCAAGGAGTGCACAGGCTGGTTAAAGGTCTCAGGGTTGCGAACCTGAGAGAAGTGTTGGAAGACTACTGCTGCAGGAGTGCGCAGGGTCGAGAGACTTCAACACTCAGTCGATATTGAAGGGTTTCCACAAGGAGTGCGTGCAAGAGGTTTCCAAGAAGACTAAAGTCGAGGAAAAGATCAGGAGGAGTAGGCCTTCGAATTCACTGAAGGATAAGCGTAGGGAAGCTACTATTGAAAGTCTGAGGGAAGTGTCGCAGGTTGGCAAGCAGGTGAATGAGTCTCGTGGAGAGACACTTCTTTATTTCGTGGATTTCATAAGGAAGAACGGACGGTCAAAATCCTCTGAGGAGATTTCGCGAAGTCCCAAGGACCGTTAGATCTTGCGGGGGTGCAAGGAGGTTACGGTGGGGAACGTCCGAAGGTTAAAGCTCAAGAGGGCCAGAGTCGTTGATCTGAGACACAAGGGTCGTCAGATCTACACATGATCTCATGTATCGGGAATTCGTGAGTCAAAGCTGCAAAGGATTGCATCAGGAATTGCGATATTGCGATCCGCGATATCCCGATGAGGCCAGAACCGTTCTTTGGTGAGGATGCGTGTCAGGAGATCCAAGGAAGTCGGGGTTCGGAGAATCAGGGTTTTCAAGGACATAGTGTTCTTGCAGCTTGGATTCGTGAAACTCGATATTCCGACGCGAGAGTTGTGTGGGCCACAACAGGAGTTAGTGGAGGATAGGTGGCACAGTATCGGGGATCGAGGAAAGGAAAGTCTTGAATCCATTGACATTAGGATTCACGATCCCGTAAATCTTGAAATCCCGATAGAAGTGACGGGAGGTGGAAGACTCAATTCACACATGTGCATCGGAGGTTCGTTGCATCAGGTATCGGGAGTTGGCAAATCATAGTAATCGATATCGCGAGTAGAGATATCCCGACAAGGTAGAAGTCCTGATAGATACGAGAAGATATCAGCGTTGACTGAGGCCTCGGGTCTCAGGGATTTGAGAGCCCAGTGATCGACAGCGAACTTGCGAAGTCGCGAGTTCTGATCCTCCGATAAGTAAAGAAAGGAGGATTGTGCCGAAGAGAATATGTGGGGTGCAGATTTCCCAATAGGGAAATAGAAGAACCCGTTAGTGTTCTTCAGGCCAAGGGAAGAGAAGATCCAGTGTGAGCGGACGTGCTCCGAGGAGTGCCGCTGCATCAGTTAAGCACCTTCTTTTTCTTGTTGGAGTGTAGCCACAACCTACTGGGGGGCCCACCAGTGGTCTGGGTGACTGTTTATATCAATATATATTGTGTGTTCATCTTGTTTCTTTTAGAATTCGCAATTGTTTCTTTACTGCATGTATTTATCAATTTTACTTCTTGTGTATATGTCAGTTATAACTTGTTAATCTAATTTGTTTTTCCCTAATTGAAGATTGCTTGTAGGAGATGGTTAATTGTAGTGTTATGTATTTTCCTTCTTAGTTGTAAATTACTTTGCAGAGTACTTACATAAATAGAGTTTGTTTATCAAATTGTAATCCCAAATATTCTCTGTATGCTTGTTTCATTTGCTAATTTTTCTTCAGCATGATAGGATAAAAAATGGATTTTGAGTTATGCTTTCTAATAGCATCTTAGTTAATTTTGGGTTGTGATCTTCAATGGTAGCTTAGTTAATTTTAAGTTATGATTTTTAATGAGATTTTAGTTACGAATTTGAATTAGAATTTCTAATTAGTATTAGTTAGGTGTTTGTAGATTTGCTTGAATTAGTTTTAAGTTTGTAGATTTCTATGCAGAGTATTTTCAATGTTATTTTAGTTACAAATTTGAATTAGAATTTCTAATTAGTGTTAGTTATGGGTTTTTGTATTTGCTTGAATTAATGTTTATTCTTTATAGGATAGAAATAGTTATGAGTTTCTTTAAGAATAGAGTTCACTTATCAAAGATAGTTTTGATAGAGTAATTGCTTACTTGCTTGTTCATTCAGAGATAGATAGATTAGTTGCTTACTTTCTTATTTACTTGTTTACTCAGAGATAGATAGATCAAATAATCCATAAATAGCTTACTTGTTGTTTTTTTATTTAAAAAGAGATTGAATAGATAGCTTTGAAATAGATTTCTTGTTATTTTCTTATCTAGAGATAGTTCATAGTCCTAGATTGTTTAAAGTTACTTAGGTCATATAGAGTTCATAATTCTAGAATTTCTTAAAGCTCTTCATTATTTGAGTTTATTGGTATTAAATTAGGTGAGGTTAGGCTAGATTAGAGCTCTAGACCTACATATAAAGTGCTATCACCTCAAAGCTTACGAGCCTTGGGTTGACAATTTGATTGAGGGAATTAGTGCATAT
This sequence comes from Picea mariana, assembly GCA_032191745.1. Lineage (NCBI taxonomy): Eukaryota > Viridiplantae > Streptophyta > Pinopsida > Pinales > Pinaceae > Picea > Picea mariana. Next base: position 7,431 of record JASDQU010735847.1, on the reverse strand, counting down.
AAAATACCCATCAAGATTTATCCCAGAAAGAGGGAGAATACTATGATGAGACATTTGCACTTGTTTCCAGATACACTTCTATCATATCCATTATCTATATTGAAGCCTCTATTGGTTGGATTCTTCACCAGATGGATGTGAATACATATCTCGAGCAACCTCAAGGTTTTGAGGTTTACTCTAGAGAGTCTAATGTTTTCAAATTAAGGAATGCCTTGTATGGACTCAAGCAAGAGCCATTAGCTTGGTATGAACGGATCCATAGTTATTTGACAAGACTTGGATTCTCCAAGAGTTATGTAGATCTGAACTTTTACTTCAAGTTTGTGAATGATGCACCAGTAATTATGCTACTGTATGTTGATTACTTGTTTCTGACAGGTGCATAAACTCTCATTCTTCAGTGTAAGAGGGAGCTAGCCTCTGAACTTGATATGAAGGATCTTGGTCTTATGCAAGAAATTTGGGATGATGGATTGTAAATCCATGGCCACTCCCATGGTGATGAACCTAAAGAAATTGAGAGACTCATATTCCATGCCAATAGATGCATCCATGTACCATAAGTTGATTGGCCCATTGATGTATTTGGTAAATACTAGGTCAGACATATGCTTTGTTGTGAATACATTTATCCAATTCTAGGTGGAACCAAGACATTAGCATTGGATAGTTTCAAAGCATATTCTAAGGTATCTACGGGGGACATTTAACTATGGTTTGAGATATGCCTCAAACAGTGATGTACAACAACAAGTATATACAGATTCTGATTGGGAAGGAAGTGTAGATGACAAAAAGATCACTTCAGGTGTATGCTTCAGTTTGGAATCTACTATGATATTTTGGATTGGCGAGAAGAATAATTCTGTCACACTCATCACTGTAGAGGAAGAGTATATTTCAACTTGGGAGGCTTGTACTGAAGCAATCTGGCTCTGTAAGCTGGTTTCTAGACTATTTGATCAGGTGTTGGATTCGACTGTGATATATTGTGATAATAAAAGTTGTGTGAGGCATTCAGAAAACCTAGTGGTCCAAGACAGGTCAAAGCACATTGAGATCAAATACTACTATCTTCGTGACAGATTCTAGAAGGGATAAGTGAATCTCCAGTACATCTCCACCGATGAGCAGATAACTGAAATTTTGAAAAAGAATCTGTCCACGATGATTTTTTTACACTTCAGGGACAAGCTAGGGATTGTGTAGATTTCTCCCTTGGGCGAGAGGGAGTATTCATGATTGGGATCATGGATAGTCAATGTGATAGTGGACAATTATTCCAGGTTGTGCATATTGTTGATGCACCATGGACGGACATTTCTATGGTGGAAAATGGTCTCATACGATCATTCTCCTCAGGCTCACATGGTAGAGGTTTACTCTATGACCCATGTGGTGAAGGACCGGTCAGTTTGAATGGTCCACCTCCTGGTGACACTACAAGTGTGGGAGGTTGGTGTATAATTTTGATCTCGAAGACACACATGAAGAGAGGGTTACTCCATGACTCATGTGGTCTTGTGATTATATATTAGTTTGAGACGTGTGGTCTCATTAGCCCATGAAGTGGATTTCAACATCTATGAGGATGGTTATTCTTCCATGATCCATATGATAGAGGGTTACTCTATGATTCATATGGTTAGAAGAATGGTCTTGGTGGTCACTAGTCATTCTGTTGAGTGTGTGACAACTGCGGGTTACACAGGGTTTATCACTTGACTTATTCAACTTAATTCTTGGTTACTCAACTTGAGTATGGATCTATGAAATGGAGGGTTACTCCATGAGATGATGGAGATGATGATTATATGCCATGTGTTATGATACGTTGTTGTAGGTTATGCAAACGATGATATTTTGATGTAACCTTTCACTAGATGGATTTTTCAACTTGATTACATATTAGTTGGTCATTATGAATACCTCCCTAGTTAAGAGGGAGTGTTGAATTTTTGTAACTATGGTGGTCTTCATAATGTATTTGTAAATAATATTGTTATGCTCAAAATGGGCGTGTAGGTCCTAGTGTATTCTAGTGGTGATGAGGCCCTATAAAAAGTCCACATTGTGTGTAGCCATCTTTGACGTGATGATTCTACCAGTAGCATGGTCTGCGTAACCATGGAATGGTTGAAGGACCATGGAATAACCTGTGAGGATATGAGGACCAGAGGAAAACATCATGGAGAATACCCCCAGGATAACCTTTCTTATATATTAATATAAGAAAGGTTATCCTGGGGGTCAGATCGATAATGGTGTTGTCGCTCCTTTTTACATCAGCCTTAATATACATGACCTAATTCTGCATAATACTATGTTAGATTCGGGTGCTTCCCATAATCTGATACCTAAAGCAGTAATGGAAAAACTGGGACTTGAGGTTACCAGACCTTACAAGGACTTACACTCTTTTGACTCCAATAAAGTTAGATGTATCGGTTTGATCAAGGATTTGTGTATCACCCTGGTTCAAATCCACACAAAAAGCATGGTCATGGATGTTGTGGTTGCGGACATTCCCCCAAAATATGGCATGTTGTTGTCATGGTCTTGGGGGGCCAAATTGAAAGGTACTTTGCAGTTGGATATGTCGTATGCCACTGTCCCAGTTTTTGGGCAACAGAGAAGACTATACAGAGAAACACTGATGAAATACATGGTTAGCAGCCAAGAAAAGCCACATAACTATCCTCTGTACTCTACACATTCTGACCTCGATTCCTTTATCCTATACACCGATGGTGATATGGGAGAACAAATCACTCACCTGGAAGAAGATACATCTGGTCTGGATGAAGGCCAAGAAATCACCGAGGCAGAAAGAAAGAGAAATGTGATAACTGAAGAATTGCCAGCGGATTTTTGCAGCATGGACTTTGATGGGGCCGTAAGAAAAGAAGGAGCTGAAGCAGGAGTTTGGTTGCACAATCGCAGATCCAGGTATTCGGAAAACCATTCTTACAAATTGAATTTTCATTGCACTAGCAATATTGCCGAGTATGAAGCCTTGATGCTCAGTCTGAAACTTCTAAAGAAAGTTGGTGCCAAACAAATTATGGTAAGAGGTGATTCTGAGTTAATAATCAAAAAAATTAAAGGTGAGTATGCAGCAAAACACCCCCATCTTAGAGCTTATAGGAATGCTATTCTAGACGCCCTTAAATGTTTCACTGAAGTTGATTTCCAGGTGATGCCTAGGGGATAGAATATCTTAGCGGATGGGTTAGCTATGTCAACATCTACATGCAAGAGACCTTTTCGTTCCACTCGCCCATACACGGTAGAGGTGAAGTGCAGACCAACTGTTCTAGACAACATCAGATACTGACAGGTATTTGGTAATGATGATCAAATTGAATATTTCCTACAATGTAAAAATGATTTCGAGTGTACAAACATAGACTTGGAAAATGAAGATGAAAATGTAAAAAGACCTGATTTTGGAAATGATAGTGTAAATAAGATATATTTAGGAGAATTAGGCGAGGATGGGATAGAAGCTGATGTTTTGCATTTGAAAAGTAATGTTTTACCTAGGGGTTTAGTTCCTTTAGAGGATTTATTTGATTTTAATGATGTATCTAAAAAACCAAAAATTGAAGCCAATGGTCAAGAAGTAGAAGATTGTAATATAGGGACAGAAGAGAAACCTAAGATGGTGAAACTTTCCAAATCATTACCCACTGAAAAGAAACTCAAATACATTGAGATTTTCAAGGAATATTGAGACGTATTTGCCTGGGGTTATGAGGACTTGAAAGCTTATGACACCAGCATCATACAACATAGGATTCCAATAAAAGAAGATCAAAAACCTTTCAGACAAAAACTTAGGAGAATCAATCCCAAGCTACTTCCCCTGATAGAAAAAGAAATCAAAAAAATGTACGAGGCTAAAATCATAGCCCCGTTACAGTTTTCCAAATGGGTTTCAAATTTGGTCCCAACAAGAAAGAAATCCGGAGAAATCAGGATTTGCATTGATTTCTGAAATCTGAATAAGGTCTCTCTGAAGGACAATTACCCATTGCCAAAAATGGACCACATATTACAAAGGTTAGTTGAATCCAATCGAATCTCTTTACTGGATGGGTTCTCGGGTTATAATCAAGTCCTTTTTCACCCAGATGACCAAGAGAAAACCGCTTTCAGAACACCATGGGGTACTTTCATGTATGTGAAAATGCCTTTTGGGTTGATGAACGCTGGGGCTACTTTCCAGAGAGTGATGGACATCGCTTTTGTGGAAGAACTCGGAAAATTTATTGTCCTCTATATGGACAACGTAACTGTGTTTTCCCAATCCGATGATGAGCACTTACAACATCTTAGACGAGTTTTTGAGAAATGCAGGAAATTTGGGATTTCATTGAATCCTAAGAAGAGCCTTTTCAGATTAGAGGAAGGTAAACTTCTAGGGCACATAATCTCTAAGGACGGAATTAAAATAGACCCCTGCAGAATCGAGGCCATTCAGAAATTAGAACACCCAAGAAATATCAAAGAGTTACAATCTTTTATTGGAAAAATAAACTTTCTATGAAGATTCATACCCAACTGGCTGAGCTTCTCAGGAACATCACAAACATGTTAAAAAAGGACACAAAAATAAAATGGGACACCAAGTCCAGACAGTCTTTTGAACAAGTCAAACGTGCACTCACGTAGGATCCAGTCTTGATCAGTCCTGACTTCACCAAAGATTTTTATCTTTTTTCTTTCGCCTCTGAACATACCATTGCAGCAGTATTACTATAGAAAAACAACGAACGGTATGAATAGCCCATAGCCTTTTTCAGTAAAGCTTTAAGAGATGCTTCTTTGAATTATAAAATAATGGAGAAACAAGCTTTTGCCTTGGTGAAAGCCATAAAATATTTTAGAGTATAC
>JASDQU010735846.1:141562-154088 GCA_032191745.1 Picea mariana | reverse complement strand
AGGATTATGCTTCTCATGTTGGAACTGGACATTAGAACTAGAAGCATAAGTAGATAAAGAGGATAGACTAATTAATTGGTTACAATCAGGGAACTGTACAGTAAAAGGAATTTCCCCTATTTGTCCAGCGATAGACTGGAGAGAAGTATGCATACAGTATTGTGGAATAGGGGGAGGAGATCTTGAAGGTTTTGGCCAAGTTGAGCTTCGTGAAAACTGGCTTGGAGGAAAAGAGAGAACCGCAGAATCGTCTGCTTCTCGGATTTGAGTAGATGTGATAGCTTTTTGAATAGGTGTTCTTGGTGTATCAATCACCCAATCTGTTGGAAACTGTAGATCCTCCCATCTTATAGTACTATGTTCAACTTTTTGATTTAAAGCATCAGTAAGAACAAGAGTACTAGTTAGAGAATCTTTGCTTGGAGCATGTAGAACTGCAGGATACATAGTATTGGTGTATCTGAAACACCCTTTAGCAAGAATAGCAATATTTTGTCTCTTTGCTTTCATATCAAATACTGTGGTCAGAATTTGAAGTTTTAGTATATCTCTGAGGGTTTCATCAGAGACAGAGACAGCAAAGTTTGGATAGCAGTCAAAGTAAACAGGACCATTGGATAAAGGGGCTACTATCCCACCGATTATAGAATCAGTAAACTTATTATGTGTGAGATCCCTCAGTATGCATAAAACATAGGCATTAATGCCTTTGTAAACAAGAGCATTTATCCCTATACGGATACATCCGAAATGGAGGAATTTAGTGCTATGCTTCTTGGCTTCTTTTCTGATTTCAGAGGGATTGATGAGGGCTATTGTTTGTACTTCATTGCTATTATGTTGTATTGTGTTGGTGGATTCTTTGACAAAGATTCTTGTGATAGCTGTGAGATGGAACATATTTAGATCTTTATAAACTTTGGCTGGGTCTATGGCCGGCAGTTTCCAAGCAGCCTGAGGATTTTCTTCAACAATCTCAAGATCGGCCTGATTTATAGTGGGAGATCGACTTAAAGAAAACATGTTGGCTAATCCATCTGAGCCAGAAGTACTAGTTTCTTCAGATTCTCTTATTTCCCTAAAGGACATAGACTTAGAATCCATTCGGACTATTTCTCCTTTGACACAGAAAGGGAGGGCTTTGAGGTTTACTTTCTCTTTTAGACTGTTGGACAGAGAGAGTTCAACCAGGCTGCTGGCCTTTTCCCCAGTTCAAAGCTAGAAAGCTTCGAATGAATTAAACAGACGAACTTATACACAGAGATTTAAAAAACGAACAGATCGATAGAGATGTTCTCATACCCGGGGCAAAAAAGATTTCCTGCATGATTTATAACTTAATCTGTACATAATATTTTTGATAGGAAACTGTCAATACCTGCATGTTGGAAAAATCTTCAACTGCTGAGGGTTGCAAACCTTGATCTTTTTGGTGTGCTTCATATAAAGCATCATCTAATGGATATTTTTGTTGTGCTTGATATGGAGCATCTTCTATCGGAGGAGGAATATCATTTATTCTTCTTCTGAGCTCTAGGATTTCCTGTCGAGCCCAACTGTCAACAGGATAAGCATGTTCTATCTCTTGTTGAAGAAAATCCATATTCCTTCTGAGATCTGCAACGTCTTTCTTGAGCTTGGAGAGATCAGAAGCTACATCAGAGAGCGATATTTCTTGAATTTTTGGCTCTCTATTAAATTTCATAGAGGTCTTAGTATTTTTCTCATAAGAGGCCTCTAAGAATAGAGGTGGTTTCTTTATACTAGAACTTTGACCCTTTTGTGTTGCTCTTACTGTTTTGACATAGGTGTCTAGAAGAGCAGTTTTCATCTCTCCTTCTGGAAAGCTCTTGATTTGAGCCAACATTAAGGCTTCATCATTTCCTCTCATCTAATGCATGCAGACTTTGATTTTTTCTACCAAAGGCAAACTAGGACTAGTAGAAGTATCACTTATTTCTTCTGTACAGGTACACTGAAAAGAATTCTTACAATTACATATATTATTGACAATAATCTCCTCAAAAGAAGAGGATTCATCTCCAGAAGACTCGCTAGAAGAATAGCAATGTTCTTGGAGAGGATGTGCTTCAATTTTGGGCGGATGAAATGGCCCTTCTGGACAGTCATTTGTATCATGAGAGGAATTGCCACAGCGATTGCAACCAAATCTTACTCTTCTTCTTTCTTCTGCAGCTCTTTTATCCCTAAACTCTCTGGCTCTTTGTTCAGAGAGTTTGCCTTTATTTTTTCTTGCTGCATCATTTTCAGGACAGTGATATGCAGTATGTCCTTCTTTCCCACATATCCAACATTTTAACTGCTGCTTTAGCTCAGCTTTGTGGGTTTTCAAATGGATATCCTTGGGGTCATAATAATGACTTCTTGGTACCCATTTATATCTTCCTTTACTATTTCTGTCTTTCTTATATTCTTTTCTTTTCTGTCTTGGCTGGATATCTGTATTATAAATACCATATTGTTCACAGGCATACTTTTGATCAGGAAAGTAGGAAGACTTAGACACAGACTTCTGCATTTTGATACTAGTGCACAGTCCTAGCAGATTTTTGGTTACAATGGAATATATTTCTCCCCAAGTGTATGTTTCATATGGGAGGGAGAATGAATTTTCAATCCTCATATAATCTACAAATCTACTAGGCAGGGCTGCCATGTAAACTTGTTTCCACAACAGATTTTTACTGTCCTTGACCTCAAATATCCTTTGTGTCCACTCTTTATGAAACTGTTCATATTCTGACATTTTTCTGCATTTCATATTCATTAGGATAGTTTCATGTTTGTCAGAGATTTCAGTCTCTGTACCACACCAATGTTCTAGAATAAGAGTGGTTAAAGATCCAATCATATTGCTCATAGGTGTACCATCAGAATGGTATACAATGTCTCCTTGCTCATCTTTGAGGGTTTCAGCCTCCATTTTTGTAAGCATTAGTGGGGAAGAGGTAATTTCCCACCATTTACTAAGGGAGCCAGTAAAGCATTGAATCAGACTTTTACATGCTTCTACTTCACCCTTTCCCTTCATACACATGATTTTGTAGGACACAAACATTCTGTCAATGACTTGTCTGATCTGTGCAACTGACAGATTGTCTATGTTCCATTCCTGATACCATTCTTCGGCGTATGATATTCCTTCATGAACCTTTCCTTTGCCTAGCAAATCAGGAGCAGCAGGCCGATAAGAATGGGGAGGTATTTGTTCATAAGAAGGTTTGTGGATGCTTACTAATGACTGAGGATCTTCAGGAGAGGTTTTGGAACTTTCTGGAGGAGGAGATTCTGGGGGGAAAAACAAAGAAAATTTTTGTTTAGGCGTGGAACCAGAAGGGTTATATACAGGAGGAGAAAGAATAGACATGTGAGGCGGAGATTTGAGAAAAGAGTCAGGAATAGGTTTATCAACTTTTTTCTTTTTTAGGTCAATCAAAGATTTTCCTATCTTGGAGAGGGCTTGACCTAAATCTTCAGCAACTTCTCTTTTCTCACTTTGTACAGTAGCTACATCCTGCAGGACTTGATCTACTTTTTTATCAAGGTTATGAACCTTGTCTTGAATCTAATTTATAGCATGAACAGCTATATTAGTAGTTACCTGCAGATCATGGATTTGCTTAGGCTTTATGTTTTCTATGGATTCAAATACCTGAGTAGCCATTCCCCTTAAGGCAGTGTTTGTCCAGTTTAATTGTTCAGACACATTTTGGACTCTTTTGTCTATGCCTGAAAGTTGGTTTCCAGTATCTATCAATAAAGGATTAGCCTTGGCTTGTGTAGAATCACTTTCCAAGATGATGCTTTTTTGCCCTTGTACTGACAAATCTTATACTGACAAATGGTATCAGAGCCATGCACTATTTTTTGCCCCGGGTATGAGAACATCTCTCTCGATCTGTTCGTTTTTTAATCTCTGTGTATAAGTACGTCTGTTTAATTCATTCGAAGATTTCTAGCTTTGACCTGGGGAAAAGGCCAGCAGCTTGGTTGAAATCTCTCTGTCCAACAGTCTAAAAGAGAAAGTAAACCTCAAATCCCTCCCTTTCTGTGTCAAAGTAGAAATAGTCCGAATGGATTCTGTGTCAGTAAGGTCGGTTGAAAACACTGTACAATCTTCTACTTCTACTTCTGAATCTGCTTCATGTCAAATGATACACTACATGCCTTCAACACCCACTCTGGATCCTAGACTCCAAGACTGTTATAAAGGCTCCAGAACACCTAATTCCCCTAAATATGGGTTAGGCTATGTAGAACAATGTGAAACTACTCTTCTAGAAACCTATGTCAAAACAGTAAGAGCAGCACAAAAGGGTCAAAGTTCTAGTATAAAGAAACCACCTCTATTCTTAGAGGCCTCTTATGAGAAAAATACTAAGACCTATATGAAATTTAATAGAGAGCCAAAAATTCAAGAAATATCGCTCTCTGATGTAGCTTCTGATCTCTCCAAGATCAAGAAATACGTTGCAGATCTCAGAAGGAATATGGATTTTCTTCAATAAGAGATAGAACATGCTTATCCTATTGACAGTTGGGCTTGACAGGAAATCCCAGAGCTCAGAAGAAGAATAAATGATATTCCTCCTCCGATGGAAGATGCTCCATATCAAGCACAACAAAAAGATCCATTAGATGATGCTTTATATGAAGCACACCAAAAATATCAAGGTTTGCAACCCTCAGCAGTTGAAGATTTTTCCAACATGCAGGTATTGACAGTTTCCTATCAAAAATATTATGTACAGATTAAGTTATAAATCATGCAGGAAATCTTTTCCTTGACTGCCCTTATCGATACAAGGTCAGATATAAATCTCTTGCATAAAGATAAAATTCCAGCTAAATATTGGGCACCTAGCTCTGTTTGTGTTACAGGGTTGGGCAATAAAGATGTGAACTTTCAATATGAAGTATACAGAGTCAACATACTCCTTGAAGATTACAGCATTGGGATGTGCTTCCACATTGGAGAAGCACCTGTTGATTGCATCCTAGGAACACCTTTCTTATCTATGGTATCTCCTCATGGTTCATGCACTATCAATGATCTACCTGGTTACTTCATTACAATTCCACCTCTGGCAGACCAGCCCCAGAAGGTTATTAAATTACAGTTCACTACTGAGCAATTTTGGCAGGTTAGCTATTTGAATTGCATGGTCATTGTAAAGCAATTCAACAAAGAAACAGGAAAAGCAGAGCAGCATTATTATGCTGACACTATGCCTTGGTCATTGTTCAAATCATGCTGGCATCCTACTTGGCAATTGAGGCATTCTGAAATAATAGAATTGGGTCTCCCTGGTTTTTCAAGGAATACTAATCCCACAGTAATTCCTCCTCAACATATCTTGGGCCAAATACATCAGCCATTGGTCAGTACTAGCAGAGAAAAGTTAATTGATCTCGGAGATTTGACCAGACTAAGAACTGCTGAAACACAATGGTATGAACCTTCTATCAGATCTTGGTGTAGGTCACCAGTTTACCACTCTTTCCAGATGAATCATATGCGAGCTATGGCTGAATGGCCTGATGGAGATCCTGAAAATATTCTTCATGGGATTTCCTATGCCCAATACAAAGCAACATGGTTCAATGCTTTTCTCTGGAAAGGCAGATTTGAATTATTTTATACTCAAATCAGGTTTGCACACATGTTTAGAGAATTTGAAGAACCGAGTTGGCTGATGGAATGGTGGGAAAAGTTCGGTTTAAATCCTGTCGGAGTTAATCCTGAAGCTATTGAAACTGCACGGATGTTTCCTCAATGGCATCAACCTATAAACTCCATCAGTGATTTATATACTGAAGAACAATTCAAAGACATCTTTATACAGAAGAAATATCCATGGGTTCTCATAACAAAATTCATGCTTGAAGAAGACGAGGAAGATGAACCTATACTTCTCCGACAAGTATATACACAGCATTGGGATCCATACCACTTCAACTTTAATCAATGGGATAAACCTCTTGATTAGATAAAGATGTAATTCATGTCCTGATAGTTGACAGCAGAACTATCCATTTTCCGTGGGTTGTCGATATCAACTCCACAGTGTAAAGTGTACATATATGTTAGGTATTGTCTAAAGTAATCATGAAGACTCGTAGCACTTCTCCGAGTTTTGGTGCGGATTGACCCACATCTTCATGACTACTAGTACGTCTACTGTTTTGATAAGTCACGTATGGGATCTTGCATGATAACCCATGTGAACTTATGCTTGTCAATAAAGTTTGTCGAATCATAGAGACCCACAAATCTTGCTTTCGGTGATTTGATCAAGGACTCCTGCGTGACTACCTTGTCAAATCCCTGCTTTAATAAAGATTGTCTAATACGAGATCTTCTCGTGACCTAATGTGGTGGCCAACACATGGGGCCATGAGTCATATCTTGTATCTTTATAATCATGCCTCTCCTCCAAGAATTTGTTATATAAGGAGGATGAGTCTCTCATTTGAGGCATTCGAAGTCAGTGTGAGTTTGAGTCATCTAGATTCCCTCTCTTTGAAGCTCGTGTATTTCTGTCAGTCCTAGGGTATTGTGATAAGCCTGCGCGATCTAGCTCAGCCAGCGTGAACCTAAAGTGGCAGCAATACATAGATCGAGTCTGTCTCAGTGTATGAGCATTCTGCTCAGTCGAGAGAGTAGTGCCTCCTGCACGAATTTGTAATACCCGAAGCCTTTCGGCTCTGTTATAATATAAAGCTTCCGCATTATTCTCTATTAAATCCATGTTGCTTGTCTCTCAATTGTTTTATATGCGCTCATTATGATTCTGGTTCATTAGCCAGTATTTGCAGTCTCTGTGCGTTAGTATGCTCAGGCCTAAGTTGTCTCGTCAGGGTGATAAAGTTGACCAGAGGGTGGAGTGAGAGTCGCAGTGAAAGCTGGTAGAAAGTCCCGCCAAGGCAAGGAGGCCGCTAGGGAAGTTGTAGGCTGAAGGCGAGAAGCAGCTCCAGTTAGCTCAGTTTCATATAGACCCTGGGTGTTTCAGGAGGAAGAGTAAGTAAAGCGGTTAACCCGCCGGTATTCGTACTGGAGAAAGTAGCAGAAATCTGAAGATCAATGCTAGAAGGAAATAGCGCATATGAGAACCAACTCATAATGAGGCTACAACCTCAGTTTTGCAAGCTGCTACTTGCTGAGAGCACCAACTCTCTGTTTTCTCTAGCACCCACTAGAAGGAAGCACCAACTTCCAATCATACAGGCAACCAACCTGTATAACAGAGAACAATAGTTCTCCCTTGCACCACCCTACCACCCTGGTTTCTCTGGCTGCAACCAGATGGAAGCTACAACTCCCTGTGTTCAAGCACCCACTTGAACCTATGAGGACAACAGTCCTCCCTAGCACCTCCCTTCCACCCTGAAATATAAATCTTTGCTACTTAAACTTATTACAGTGATATAATGTTCAAAAATGGCTTACCAGACTCATCACTGTATTGCTGCATTTTGTTGCTCTGTTTTCCTCACTGCCTTCCCGCACAACTGATTTGCGCTATCTGTTCTTCTTCCTTTTATGCTCTGTGTGCCATGTCCATTCACTGCACAGTTCCTCTTCTGTTCAATTCAGCTGCTGCACTTCCCTCCTCCTTCACGCATGAATCACCTTCAACAACGGCAACCACAGCAGCTCCAACAGCAACAGCAACCGCATCTCTTCTCTGTACTGTGTATTTATAGCCTTTATGCACCTTGTGCATGCAATGCGTTCAATACCTATGCGTACTCATACCGCGTCGATATCCTCCACAACTCGAGTGCTCTGTCTGATCATCATCGTGACTCTTCAGCTTCTCTAGCCGTTTTTCCACTCATTCAACATCACTGTATGTTATGCTGAGATTCCTCAGCCTCTCTATCAGTTGAGACTCTTCGTCTTCTGTGTGAAAAACGAGCTCACCTTCTCTATTCCAGTTACAAGCTTCAATGCTCATCCAGCTGTCAATCACCTCTTGAAGATTCCCAGAGACTCTTCATCTCCTCTGTCAATCACCCCAAAGTGTCTTCGAGTCCTCTGGTAGAGACCATCAGTGGTTTCTGGCAGTTACACTGTGAAGTGAAATAGTAGCCCTCCGATCTCCTTCAGTTTCATCTGCACCGTTGGATTAGCTATGAAGGATATTGTCATGATTTATGCGTTTCTCACTTTCGCAATTCGGAAATTCTGCGATGAGGCATCTTGACTCTTCATATTGCGAGCTCTGAAAAGGAGCTTGGTTGCTCTAGCTCCCTCCTCTACGTGACCACAGGCGGTGACCACCAGTTACAGCGACATTTCACCTTTTCGATATTTTAGCATTCGTACCAGACGTGATCCCCGAAATTCTGAGGCGGAGCTTATCTGCTCTAGGTCCTTCCTCCACGTGACCACTGGCGGTGACCACTGTATGCGCTAAAAGGCACTGCGAACTCATGATCTTCATCGACCCTGATCGATGGTCCATGATCTCGATGAATCAACGGTCCAGATATTTTCGCCATCTCGCATCTCGTTGTTCCTTAGATGGAGGCTCTCGTCACTCCAAGTCGCGATAGGCGAAACTCTGAGATGGAGCTCAGATCGACAGTCCACGTTCTAGGTGATCTGACGGTCCTGATCTTTTCGCGATCTCACATCTCATCGTTCCTTAGATCTGGGCTCTTGTCACTCCAAGTCGCGATAGGCGAAACTCCGAGATAGAGCTCAGATCAACGATCCACGTTCTTGGTGATCTGATGGTCCTGATCTTTTCGTGAATTCACATCTCGCGGTTCCTTAGATGGAGGTTCTTGCCACTCCAAGTCGCAATAGGCGAAGCTCCGAGATGGAGCTTAGATCAACAGTCCAGAACCCTTGGTGATCTGATGGTCCAGATCTTATCGTGATTTTGCATCTCGCGATTCTTGTGATGGAGGTTCTCGTTACTCCAAGTCGCGATAGGCGAAGCTCCGAAATGGAGCTTTGATCAACGGTCCAGAACCCTTGGTGATCTGATGGTCCATATCTTATCGTGAGTTCGCATCTCGCGATTCTTGTGATGGAGGGTCTCGTCACTCCAAGTCGTGATAGATGAAGCTCCAAGATGGATCTTAGATCAACGATCCAGAATCCTTGGTGATCTGACGGTCCAGATCTTATCGTGAGTTTGCATCTCGCGATTCCTATGATGGAGGATCTCGTCACTCCAAGTCGTGATACGCAAAACCCTGAAATGGAGTCTTTGACATGCTCTGATCTTCTGCCACGCATTCCTCTTGCATCAACGGTCAAGATTTTATCGAGACTTCACAACTCCACGAGCCTTCGTTGTGCCTGATCAACGGTCCATATTTGGCCTCGATCTAACAATTGAGATTATTTCGCGATTTCACATATCGCAAGTTCAAGAGGTGAAAGGCTGGATCATTTCATGCCTTTGACTTTCCAGTCAGCGAAATGTTGATCTGTGTCCACGTGTCATGCCCGTAGATGGACGGTCCTCCTCCTTTCGGGATTTTGTATACCCGCTTCTCCTTGCACTTTAATGAACGTGCAGGTTCTCCCTGATCCAACGATGGTCGGATCTTACGCTCAGATCTGACACCTAAGATCTGTCCTCCATCTTTGCGTGTTCTTCTTGTCTACAATCAGATCTGATGGTCCTCCTTCTTTCGGGAATTTAAATGGGATCCAACGTTCACTGACGCTTCTCCTCCCAAGCTTAGGCATTGCGATCGACTCTGTGCTCATTACTCCTGAGCTTACTTTGTTCCTGTTTTTCATCGATGCTTACTCTGATCTTGTCATCAATGACAAGCTCACTTTGCCTGTTAAACCTGCCAACAATCATCTGCACTATCTCTTCTGAACTTATCGGGCTTGCTATGCAGCATCTTCCTAAAATACTTCTGATGTCTGTCTGTTACATTCTTCCTGTACTCATGCCATCTTCACTGTTGTACTTGTCATCAATGACAAGCATACACTCCATGTTAAACATTTGCCAACAATATCCCCCTTTGACATCAATGTCAAAGAGAACATGCTCCCCCTGAGCTGTCGCGGTAATTTTAGGAGGTATCAGATATTAAGACCAACACAAACTCCCCCTAACAAGAAGGACTCTCTTATTTGAGGCCTGCAGATGTTTGTATCCAAACCAGAGTCTTCTTTTTCTGATTCTTGGACCTGTTCATCCTCAGCTTCCGCTGTATCCTCTGTAGAATACTCAAAATTGCTCACCTCTCTTACGTTGACTCCTTCATCAACCTTTTCTTCTCATGAGTGGATGACTCCCCCTGTCACTGTTATCTCTCTACTTCCGACTCTTTTCCCCTTTTAATCCTAAAGGTTAACTTTCCTTAACAAGGTCTTTTGTCTTGTTATCTCTAAAGAATGTCATGTATATCATTTTGTACATCAGAATTTTGTTGTTGTGAATGTCGTTGTCCTACTTGAACACTGTGCAATTGTAGCTTGTACTTTTTAAATAGCCCTTGGATCTCCCCATTGAATCTCATCAATCTCTATTACTGCAATTTCATTTTCCTTCCATGATGCATTCAGTCCAGGGCTTTTATTTCCATATTCAATCATAAGAGAAAACTGCTACACCCACTCTCATACCTGCTTTTCTTTCTCACAAATGAAGGACATGTATCAGATTTCTTAGGAGCACTGATTTCTACCTTGTTGAGTCCAATACCGGATTTGTCATTTGGTGATCTCTGGCTATCCAAGATCTTATCCAAGGTCATGGAATTGTTTAAGAACTTGCTTTGGGTGTTTGCCTTCTCAACCTTCAAGACTTCTGCTTCTAGCTTATGACACGGTTCTTCTCCTACTTCATCCATGGGGCAAATGCTAACTGAACATGCTTTTATTGTATCTGAATCTTATGCTTTACTTGCAGGGGAGGATTCAATTTCAACATCATTAATTGTCCTTATGCCTTTAATCACCACTTGTCTCGAGTTTATGTTCACCTTACATTCTTTGGACATGAACACCTCTTCACTGCCTCTGTTACATTTTTTACTTGTACTGAGCAAATTATGTTTCAGATCATCCACAAGCAGAATGTACTAGACATCTCCTTCGTCATTACTCAAATTCATCATCCCTCTATCCTTGATTTTGCCTAGTTCATCATTTTCAAGGATCACATTTCCTATTTTGTTGTTACTTATGGACAGTGGCTTATCCTTGTCTCCAGTCACGAGCTTGGAACATCCACTGTTTATATTCCCAGAGGCCTTTTGTTTTTGAGTTGAAAGTGCTTGACCACATTTTTCACTATCTTTTCTTTTCCATGTGCTGGCCTTTCTATCTAAGAACTTTATCCTTGGATCTACTTTGTAATTCTTCAGATGGCAGTTTGCAGCTTTGTGGCCAAAGTTGTGACAGTTATAGCATTCAATATCATTGTTCAATAGGTCAAAGTTATTGTTGCAGCGTTGTCTACTCCTTGACTGTTTATTATTTCTTGACCTCCTCAGTTGCATGTCTCTAGACTTAATTTGGAAATTTTCAATCTATGATGGTTTGTTACTTGGTTGTATCATTCTTTGTTGTGGAAGATATTTAATCCTTTGAAATCTTAATTTCACATGTCTAATTCTTAAGGAACAATTTACAGCTTTGTGACCAAAGCTAGAACAGTAGAAACAATATCCATAGAAAAATTCTTTGTCACTGGAAAGTGGTTGTCTTCTTTGAGCAAATCGATTTCTTCCATGTTGATGATGTCTTTGAGCAGGGAGTGCATTATTTCTTTGTTCTACAGATTCAGTCCTCGCACCTTTTTCTTTACTTGTCCTGGGCAGCTAAATGTCTTCCTTTGTTTCTACAGGTTTGTTGTTGTCATTGGTTATAGATTTGACATGGACAATAGCTTTGACAAACTTGATGGGTTCTTTGTTTCTTGGTTGACCACTACTTAATCCTTCTTCATAACCCAAACCAATTTTCAGCTTTGGATTCCTTTTCCGATTTAGAATGGTGTCTAATGCTTCTGAGGCTTTGATACTTGACATATTATGATGATACAAGGCTTGAAACTTCTCCATCTCTTTCCTAGTTTTCACTACTTCTTCCAAGGCTTCAGATCATGCCCTCTTTTCTGATAGTTGATGTTTTAGAATATCCTCGATTTTCTTTGCCTCTTCTAATTCCACTTTTAGCAAGGCAAAGTCCTCATCAGGCTGTTTACTGTCTTTCTCGAACGGTATCAGCAATTGTTTTTGCTTTCTGTTCTTCATTCTGAGTCTGTCAATCTCTTCTAGTGCATTGATCAGTTCTCCTTCTATATCAACCACAGCTTCTTCATCATTCTCGTCACTGCATGTTCTTTCATTATCATAATCCTCTTTGGCCATCAGCATGAAGTCATTTACCTTATCTTCACAGGAAGAGTCACTATCGGTGTCTTTTGAGGAGTCATCATCGTTTACACATAAACTCTTCTTCTTATCAAATCTTCTTGATTTGTGCTTCTCTTCATCTTCAGAGTTTTGATCA
>JASDQU010735846.1:61957-121512 GCA_032191745.1 Picea mariana | reverse complement strand
TAAAGTCTGTAAGTCAGTCGAGCGAAGAGCAGTCTGCTCTAAGTCTATGCATCTGGTACATATTTTAATACCCGAGTATTTTGGTCTGATTAATATAATATCAAGTCTTCCGCAAATGTGTTTAAAGCTCTGAAGTTTCTCTGTTTGTCTCATATTATGCACTCATTGTGATCTCGCTTATTTGCCTATATCTGCAATCGATGTTCCTTGGTACTGTCTGATATAGTTTGCTCATCCAAATAATAAGGTTCGCTGGTAGTCGGTATAAAGGGACGACCGAGCACTAGTAGTAAGTCCCGCCAAGGCATGGAGGCTGCTAAAGGGAAGTTGTAGGGGCGGAGGGTCCATGGAAAGCCGGCTATAGGGTTCACATAAAACTGCAAAAGCCTGATGGACTTCGGGTGGTGGGGTTCATAGTTCAGATAGAGTAAAGTGGTTAACCCGACGATATTGGTCCTGTCGAGAGTAGCAGAGACTAGAAGACCAGATGGCGAGAGGAGATAGTGCATGAGACAGAGCGCAAGTAGTCAAGCTTCATTCTCTGATAGAGGAGGCCCCAGACAAAGTTGTTCGTGTGGAGCAGTTTTACAAATGCAGAAAAATGTCTGAGTATGAGAAATTTCATAGGGAATGGACACAAAGGATTTTTGAGGTCAAAGAAAGTGAAAACTTGTTATGGAAGCAAGTTTACTTGGCGGCTCTACCAAGTAAATTTGTAGAATATCTAAAGATGGAGGAAGTGTTCAAACTTCCTTATGAAATGTACACCTAGGGAGAAATCTACTCTATGATAACTAAGGCATTGATTGGGCTATGTACTAGCATGAAAGTACACAATTCTGTGTCAAATCTGCATATCTTCCCGACCAAAAATCTATCTGTGAACAATATGGCTTATACCTTACAACTCCATCTAGAAAAAGAAAAAAGAAGCCTCCAAATATCAGGGAAGAAAAGGGTAGAAAATATAAAGCCAGATATAAGTATATACCCAGGACTCACTATTATGAGGCCAAGGATATTAGGCTCAAAAGTCATATGCATGAAGCAAAACAAGGAATTATTTGCTGGATATGTGGAAACCGTGGACATTATGCGCGTAATTGTCCAGAAAATATAGCCTCTAGAAAAGCCAAAGGGAAATTTTCAGAACAAAAAGAAAAAGAGGCTCAGGAAAGAAGACAGTTAGTTTTAAAACTCACTGTAATAGATCTGGGGAAAACAATCATGAAACCAATGCATGCCCCTGCAATCCATTTAAAAGAGAAGAAGTTCATCTTCTCCAAGAATGATGCTGCCCTACTACTACCAGTACATCTGAATTTGAATATAATTCAGAAAATGAAATTTTGATGAATCAGTATTGTAATTGCAGCAATCCAAATTTTTGTTCTTGTGAAAGTGATACTGACAATTCTGATTCTGAATCAGAATCTGAAAAACAACAAAAGCTGAAAGTCTGCATGTTTCAGAATACGGGAGATCATGAAGCACAAATGCTTTCCAGATTAAAAGCCTCCCTGAAGGGGATATGAAAAGCTCTCTCCTGGAGACCTTCAATAAGACTGTCAAGGCAGAACAAAAGAACAAACATCCTGAATTACCAAAGAGACAGCCTTTATTTATTGATGCTTCTTTTGACAAGAATACAAAGACATACATCAAATTCAATAGAGAGCCCAAATTACAGAATACCTCCCTTACTAATCTGGCTAAAGAGGTATTTTCTCTAAAAAAGGAAGTCTATGACTTGAAAGAAAAGGTTAAAAGAATTGAAGGAGATGCAGAATTTAGCTTTAAGATTGATTCATGGGCAAGACAGGAAATCAGAGAAATAAAAGAAAGGTTGAATTCCATTCCTCCTCCTCTTGAAGATGCCCCTTTTGAATCAATTGTCCAAGACCAGACAACAATCGAGATGCAAGGGATGATAGGTATGAAAATTATGCCTATAAAGTATCAAAAGTATTATATCAAGATTCAGCTAGAAATAAATCAAGAAACATTTTTCTTGACTGCACTTATAAATACTGGTTCAGAGTTAAATTTGTTGAATAAAGATCTTATCCCTGTAAAATATTGGCTTTCTAGTTTTGGCTAAGCCATTAGACTAGGAAATGTAAATACTTCTTTTCAGTTTGAAGTCCCCAAAGGTATCCTGATCCTTGGAGAATACGCTTTAGGAATGAGATACCAAATCTCAGACCTACCAGTGGACTATATCCTTGGTACTCCATTTCTTTCTGCTGTAGAACCACATGGTTCTTGTAATTGTCCAGACAAAAGACCATGATACTTTATCACACTACCAAGCATAAATGAGAGCCCTCCCAAAAGGCTTGAATTGCCATTTGTCTCTGAAGCTCATACTCAAGTTGCTTATTGTAATAGAAGCTTGGTATCTATAGAAGTTTGGGATGATCAACGAAATGCTCCTGTAACTCATTATTTGGATGATAACACTCCTTGGGAAATTTTTGAAAATAATTGGATACCAGAATGGCAGTTCAGGGCTTCATAAAAAATAGAATTGGGGTTTCCTGGATTTTCAAGGAATACTAACATAAATATACTACCTCCCCAGCGTATACTTGGTATAATACATCAAGCCTCTACTATTGCCGCCAGAGAAAAATTAGTGGAAATAAGAGATCTTAGCAGAATCCGATCTGCTAACAGAGAATGGTTTGATCAGCAAACACAGAGATGGCAAGAAACTCCTGCATGAAACTTCTTCTAGATTAACATGATGAGAACACTACATGATTGGCCAAATGGGAATCCAGAAGAAAAATTATTTAATATAAACTATCATCAGTACAAATCAATGTGGTTTAATATTTGTCTATGGACAGACAGAGACAAATATTATTACTATAAGATAGATTTTGCAGATTCCTTCATTTTAGGCCCTGAACCTGATTGGTTAATGGAATGGTGGTATAAGTTTGGAATAAATCCTGTCAGGATACATCCCCAAGTATCAAAAGTTGGCAGAATGTTTATATTCCCTAATAGAAGGCTTGAAACTATTGCTGATTTATTTTTAGAGGAAGAATACAAGATGATGTTCATAAGAGAAAAGAATCCATGGGTAATCCGAACCAAGTTTGTACTCCATCAAGAAGAAGAAAGTAATGAGGACCCTGAACTATTCAGAGAAGTATATACCCAACATTGGGACCCTTATAACTTTAAACATTTTCATGATTACCCATTAAAATAATTGGTTTTCGTGGGTTTACATATCAAACTCCACTGTGTAAATTCATGTCTAAATGGCCGACAGTGGTGTCATTCGGGTTCCGTGGGTTGCCATCATTAAACTCCACTTTGTATGTAGTGTAGTCATGTCATAGATAAAGTATGGTCATGTCAAATAAAGAGAATCTTGGAAACTCGGAGTACTTCTCCGACTTTTGGTGTGGTTTGACCCACATTTCCAAAGATGCTCTACTTTATGTTTTGTTATGAGTCATCTGATTGGGGAATCTTGTATGACAATCCTGACAGATATGCTATTCTATCTACTTTCAGTTGATAAGAAATAAAGTTAATGATTTGGTCGGAGATTCCTGCGTGAATACATCCACCGAATCCTAAAAGTAAGATTAAGTGGTCGACATGTAGGACCACAAGTCTCTTCGAGTCTAAGTCTCATGATGACTCTAGCTCCAAAATCTTTCATAAAAGAAGAAGAGGAGTTCATTATCGAGGCATCGCAGAATCTCAGAGTTAGTGTGTGAGAGTTTAGAGTCCGAGTCTCTAAGCTTCCCTTCTGCCTGAAGCTTCGTGTCTTTCTTAAAGTCTGTAATTCAGTCGAGTGAAGAGCAGCCTGCTCTAAGTCTGTGCATTTGGCACATATTGTAATACCCGAGTATTTTTCTCTGATTAATATAATATCAAGTCTTCCGCAAATGTGTTTAAAGCTCTCAATTTTTTCTGTTTGTCTCATATTATACACTCATTGTGATCTCGCTTATTTGCCTATATTTGCAATCGATGTTCCTTGGTACTGTCTGATATAGTTCGCTCATCCAGATAATAAGTTTCGCTGGTAGTCGGTATAAAGGGACAATCGAGCACTAGTAGTAAGTCCTGCCAAGGCATGGAGGCCGCTAAAGGGCAGTTGTAGGTGCGGAGGGTCCACGGAAAGCCGGCTATAGGGTTCACATAAAAATTCAAGTAGTCAAGCTTCATTCTCTGACAGAGGAGGCCCCTGAAAAAGCTGTTCGTGTGGAGCAGTTTTACTACTTGCGCTCTGTCTCTTGCACTATCTCTTCTCGCCATCTGGTCTTTTAGTCTCTGCTACTCTCTACAGGACCAATATCGTCGGGTTAACCGCTTTACTCTGTCCGAACTATGAACCCCACCACCCGAAGTCCATCAGGATTTTGCAGTTTTATGTGAACCCTATAGCCGACTTTCCGTGGACCCTCCGCACCTACAACTTCCCTTTAGCAACCTCCATGCCTTGGCGGGACTTACTACTAGTGCTTGGCCATCCCTTTATACCGACTACCAGCGAACCTTATTATCTAGATGAGTGAACTTGGAGCCATGACCTTCTTTTCAACCCGGGTATGATATCAGACTCTCTTAGATCTGATATAGCTATTTGCTCTGTGTTTTCTCTCTGTGTAAATATATGTTTTATCTGAGTGTAAAGATTTGCTAGTTTCTGCCTGAGCAGTCGGCCACGAGACTATCTGACATTCTCTCTCTCCGTAGCAGAGAACTAAGATTAAATGCCCTGCTTTTCTGTGCAGAAATAGTAATATCTGCTATTATGGATTCTAGGTCAGTATCTTTTAGAGAAGTTAGAAATGCTGAAGAAACAAGTACCTCTGGATCTGACCCTGTAAATAGTCTTGAGTCAATGTTTGCTTTCAATAGAACTCAAAGTATAAATCATGCAAGCATAGAAGAAGTCGAGCCAAATCCACAAGCTGCATGGAAATTACCTCCCATTTCTCCTAGCAGAGTATACCAGAATCTAAACATGTTCCATCTCAAAGCCGTGACCAGAGTCATTGTAAAAGAATCTGTAAGTAGAATACAACAAAATAGTGATATCAGTCAAACAATTTCCCTTATCAATCCAAAGGAAGTTCAAAAGGAAGCCAAAAAACATGGAACAAATTATCTTCACTTTGGATGCATCAGAATTGGAATCAGTCCACTCGTCCATAGGGGAATAGACTCCTATGTGTTATGTACAGTAAGAGATATAACCCATAATAAGTTCACTGATTCCCTAATAGGAGGAATTGTTGCCCCTCGTTCAAATGGGCCTGTATACTTCGACTGTTATCCAAATTTCTCTGTCTATACCTTTGACGAAAATATTGCAGATATATTAAAATTATAGATTCGAACAACTGTATTTGATATGTGTCCTACTAGGACAAATATATCTATCCAGGCTAGAGGATGTTTTAGGCATACCAACACTCTGTTTTCTGCTGTCTTACATACCCCTAGCAAAGAGTCTCAGTCGAGCACTTTGGTCATAACAGATCCATTAAATCAAAAAATGGAACATTGTGTTATCAAATGGGAAAACCTATCATTCCCTACTGATTGGGTCATTGATACCCCAAGGGCACCAATACCAAGATCCATTACCTCTGCCCAAATAAAAGAAACCTCCAACTCTGCAGTTATTTCTTTTCCCCAAAGAAATTTTTCCAGATCTCCTTCTTGTACATAGTCTACTTTTTCATTTCCCTCCTCATCCTTTTGTTTACATGTCTCACTCCAGTCTTTAGCAAACCAAGTGGGAAAAATTCCATTTGCAGTAAAGTGTTTTGATTGTGGAGAACTAATAACCCTGTCCACTCTTTCTGCATTCAAACAAAATGAAAGAGTACAATTCGAACATGCAAATCATAACCCAAGGACAAATTTACCTCCACCAATCTCTATTGCCAAAGACCAGTGTCCTCATCCTCAATGTTCTGATATTCCTTTTCCTCAATCTTGAGTTCAACTAGGATATGATACTGTTGGTGTTTGAGTTTGCAGTCATCCTCTTCTTTTCTTGACTCTTCCTCTTGTTTCCTTTTTAAGCTGTTTATTTCTTTGCCAAGTTCTGAGATGGAGAGAGTAGTTACTGAACAACTTATAAGAGGAGCTCTAGTGGGGGTTAGATTTGGCCTTTGTACAAATGCAGAAAAATACCATTCAAAGAAAGAAATGTACATGTTTTTCTGCTCCATAAACTTTTTCCGTTTGTTTGCTAAGCTCAATTTTTCTTTATTGGTTGTAGCAGCGGTAAAGGCCTTAGATTGGGGATTAGTATACAAATCCCAATTCAACATATTCTTCATCCATGCTTCTGAAACAATTTGTTTTGGACATCCTTTGCAGATCTTTAAGAATTTATGAATCTCAGTGGAAGAAGGCTTCTTTATATATTTTGGGACATAGGCTTTTCTTCTTTCCTCTATATTTGGAGATTCTTTAGTGAAAAGGCAAAGGACATGAGAATCATGTGGAAAGGGAATGTTTGAAAATTGAGGATGAGGACAGACATCTTTTGAGGTGGAAGATGGAGGGGGTAAATCACTTCTGGGGTTGTGATTTTTATGCTGGAAATGGAGATTAGAGCTTGAAGCAGAAGTATTCAAAGTAGATAAACTGACTAATTCATTGCAATCAGGACATTGAACAGAAAAGGGAACTTCTCCTAATTGTCCTGCTATATTTCTTAAAGACATATGTACACAAAATTTTGGAAGCGGAGGAGGAGGTCTGGATGGTTTAGGCCAAGATGAGCTGCGAGAAAATGGGTCTTGAGGGAAAGATAGTACTGCAGCTTCATTTGTTTCTTTGATTTGAGCAGAGGTAATGGCCCTTTGTAATGGGATTTTAGGGGTGTCTATTACCCAATCTGTGGGAAATGAAAGATCTTCCCATATGATTGTACTATGCTCAACTTTCTGATTTAGAGCATCTGTCAATACTAGAGTACTTGCCATGGATTCTTTGCTAGGAGCATGAAGTATTGCAGGGTACATGGTGTTTGTATACCGGAAACAGCCTTTAGCTAATATGGCAATATTGCGTCTTTTGGCTTTCATATGAAACCCTGTTGTCAGAATTTGTAATTTGAGGATATCCCCAAGGGTTTCATCATAGGCTGAGACAACAAAGTTTGGATAGCAATCAAAATATACAGGACCATTAGAGAGGGGTGAAACAATCCCACCTATGATTGAATCTGTGAATTTTTCATGAGTCAGGTCTCGGATTATACAGAGAACATAGGCATTAATTCCTTTATGTACAAGGGCGTTTATACCAATACGGATACACCCAAAATGGACAAATTTGGTCCCGTGTTTCTTTGTGGGATTATATACAGGAGGAGATAAGATAGATATATGAGAAGCAGGTCTCAAAAAGGAATAAGGAATCAGGAATAGGCTTGTCCTCTTTAATGGTTTTCTTTTTGAGTTCAGAAAGGGTTTTGCCTATTGTGGTTAAGGCTTCACCTAGTTCTCCCACAATTTCTTCCTGTTTTTCTGTTTGTTTGGAAGAGACTTCTTGTAATGTATATTCCACCTTTTGTCCAAGGGTTATGACCTTGTCATGAACTTGATTTACGACATGGACTACTGTGTTGGTGGAAACTTGTAAATCATATACTTGCTCAGGTTTTACATGTGGTTGTGGCTGGTATACCTGAGTAGCCATGCCTCTTAAGGAAATATTAGTCCATTTCAACTGTTCAGATACAGACTGGACTCGCTTATCAATACCAGAGAGTTGGTTTCCGATATCTATGAGTAAAGGAGTGGCCTTTGCATGTGTAGAATCACTTTCAAGTAGAATACTCTGAAAAGGAGGGAAAGTGGTTTTTGACTCTATGGTTTGGCCATCCGTACTCTTCCATTTATGTCCAGGAGTTTCAGAACTTTCTCCTGTGACTTGAACTGATAAATTCTGGGTTGATTTCTTCCAATGATAGAAAGAAATCCAACAATTATTTTTCTTCATGTACTCCTTCCATTCATTGGATAATTTTTGTTTTTCTTTTTGGGGAGTACTGAGATTAAATTCTTCTACTTCAGGATTGGTGAACAGATCCCAATTAGTCATATTTTTTATCCAATCTTCAGGGAATTCTCCCTTCTGACATCCAGTCATGACTGTTAGGTATTTCATTATTTCTTCTATGGCTGGTTTAGTCATGGTTTTAGGTATAGGATTGGATAATCTGCTCTCAGGAATAACAGTATCACATTGTTCAATATAGCCTAGACCGTATTTAGGGGAATTTGGAGTTCTGGTTCCTCTATATATTTCTCTTAGTCTAGGGTCTAGACTTCCTATAGAAGGCATGTAGTGAATCATTAAACATGAATCAGATTCAGAACTGGATGCAGACATTTGGATAGTATTATCTACAGTTCTGACAGACATAGAATCTAGCTTTTACCTGGGGAAAAGGCCAGCAGCTTGTGTGAACACTTGCTTTGTCAAGTTAGTAATACTCAAAGCCCTCCCTTTCTATGTAAAAGTAGAAATAGTCTGAATGGATTCTAGGTCTATGTCTTTCCGAGATATTAAAAGGACTGAAGAAGAGTCAAAAACTAGTACTTCCGGTCAAGATGGTTTGGCTTCCATGTTTTCTCTCAGTAGGTCTCAGACGATTAATGAAGCCAACATGGAAATAGTAGAAGAAAATCCTCAAGCAGCTTGGAAACTGCCATCTATTAATCCCAACCAAGTATACAAAGATTTAAACATGTTTCATCTCCAAGCTATTACTAGAATCTTTGTCGAAGAATCTGTCAGTACCATACAACAAAATAGTAATGAAGTCCAGACCATTTCCCTTTTAGACCCAAAGGAAATCCAAAGAGAAGCAAAGAAACACGGGACCAAATTTGTCCATTTTGGGTGTATCCGTATTGGTATAAACGCCCTTGTACACAAAGGAATTAATGCCTATGTTCTCTGTATAATCCGAGACCTCACTCATGAAAAATTCAATGATTTAATCATAGGTGGGATTGTTGCACCCCTCTCTAATGGTCCTATATATTTTGATTGCTATCCAAACTTTGTTGTCTCAGCCTATAATGAAACCCTTGGGGATATCCTCAAATTACAAATTCTGACAACAGGGTTTCATATGAAAGCCAAAAGACGCAATATTGCCATATTAGCTAAAGGCTGTTTCCGGTATACAAACACCATGTACCCTACAGTACTTCATGCTCCTAGCAAATAATCCATGGAAAGTACTCTAGTATTGACAGATGCTCTAAATCAGAAAGTTGAGCATAGTACAATCAGATGGGAAGATCTTTCATTTCCCACAGATTGGGTAATAGACACCCCTAAAATCCCATTACAAAGGGCCATTACCTCTGCTCAAATCAAAGAAACAAATGAAGCTGCAGTACTATCTTTCCCTCAAGACCCATTTTCTCACAGCTCATCTTGGCCTAAACCATCCAGACCTCCTCCTCCGCTTCCAAAATTTTGTGTACATATGTCTTTAAGAAATATAGCAGGTCAATTAGGAGAAGTTCCCTTTTCTGTTCAATGTCCTGATTGCAATGAATTAGTCAGTTTATCTACTTTGAATAGTTCTGCTTCAAGCTCTAATCTCCATTTCCAGCATAAAAATCACAACCCCAGAAGTGATTTACCCCCTCCATCTTCCACCTCAAAAGATGTCTGTCCTCATCCTCAATGTTCAGACATTCCCTTTCCACATGATTCTCATGTCCTTTGCCTTTTCACTAAAGAATCTCCAAATATAGAGGAAAGAAGAAAAGCCTATGTCCCAAAAGATATAAAGAAGCCTTCTTCCACTGAGATTCATAAATTCTTAAAGATCTGCAAAGGATGTCCAAAACAAACTGTTTCAGAAGCATGGATGAAGAATATGTTGAATTGGGATTTGTATACTAATCCCCAGTCTAAGGCCTTTACCACTGCTACAACCAATAAAGAAAAACTGAGCTTAGCAGACAAATGGAAAAAGTTTATGGAGCAGAAAAACATGTACATTTCTTTCTTTGAATGGTATTTTTCTACATCTGTACAAAGGCCAAATCTAAACCCCCACTAGAGCTCCTCTTATAAGCTGTCCAGTAACTACTCTCTCCATTTCAGAACTTGGCAAAGAAATAAACAGCTTAAAAAAGAAACAAGAGGAAGAGTCAAGAAAAGAAGAGGATGACTGCAAACTCAAACACCAACAGTATCATATCCTGGTTGAACTCAAGATCCAACAGTTATATTTTAGACTAAAGACATTATTGGATACAGGGTCTGATCTTAATCTCCTAAACAAGAACGTCATTCCTGTCTCATTATGGGAAAAAACTGATCTTACAGTCACTGGTCTTGGAAACATCTTGAATAATATTTCTTTTTATATTCCCAAAGCTACTCTCTGTTTTGAAAGATTCTGATTAGATTCAAAATTCTTCTTAGCAGACCTCCCAGTAGCCTGTGTACTTGGAACTCCTTTCTTAGCAGCAGTATCTCCCCATGGCTCTACAAAAATCTCTCCTCAGCAAGATGGATATTTTATAACTATTGGACAAGGGAAAATTATTAAATTACCCTTCATCTCTACTCCCAGATGCACAGACTCTGTACAAATCAATCTTTTGAAAAGCCTGAGGATTCATGAGTTAAAGCAGATTAAGTCTGTCCTTAGAATTGAAGATCAATTATTAAAGCCTAGTCGGCAACAACAAATTCAAGCATTGAAAAAAGTATTCTCTGAAACTGTTTGTTCTGAGAATCCTACTGCTTTCTGGAAGCAGAAGAAACATGTAGTCTACCTGCCTTATAGGGAAGACTATATCGGGACTCCATGCAAGAGTAGAGCAATTCCAATGAATGCTGAGTATCAGAATTTATGTGCTAAAGAGATACAAAATCTGCTAGAAAGAGGTCTGATCAGAAAATCCACCAGTCCTTGGAACTATTATGGATTTTATGTAAATAAGCATTCTAAACAGGTTAGAGGAATTCCCCGGTTGGTTGTAAATTACAAGCATCTAAACAAGGTTCTAGCTGATGACACCTATCCTATTCCCAATAAAAGTAATTTGGTCACCCGAATTGCAGGAGCCAAGATATTTTCCAAGTTTGATCTAAAATCGGGATTCTGGCAAGTAGCCATCCATGAAAAGGATAAATTTAAGACAACCTTTAATATTCCTGCAGGGCACTATGAATGGAATGTCATGCCATTTGGTTTAAAGCATGCCCCCTCTAAATTCCAGAGAGTCATGGATGAAACACTAAAGCCTTATTTTGGGTGGCTAATAGTGTACATAGATGATATTTTGATTTTTTCTACTTCTATTGATCAGCATTTTAAACATCTCCAAAAATTCATGCATGTCATCCAACAATCTGGTCTTGTTCTGTCTGCAAAGAAAATGGAGTTATTCCAGACAGAAATTAAGTTCCTTGGCCATGTTATTTCAAATGGTCAAATCACTCTCCAATCCCATGCTATTGAGTTTGCCGACAAATTTCCTGATAAAATTGTTGACAAAACTCAACTTCAAATATTTTTGGGCAGCCATAATTATGTAAGCCATTTTTATCCAAATTGTGCCAAGGATAGAAAAATCTTGAATGACCGATTGAAAAAGGAGCCAACTCCTTGGACAGAGGCACACACTCAAGCTGTCAGGAACATCAAAGCCAAAGTTAGACACCTTCCTATTCTGCATGTTTCTGATGACAATCTGTTGAAGATTGTTGAAACTGATGCAAGTAATATTGGTTGGGGAGTCGTTCTCAAACAGAGAAATCAGGCACAAAAGGAAGAAGTTATACAATTTGCCTCTGGTCTTTGGCAACAGGCAGAACAAAATTATATTACCTTAGAAAAAGAAATCAAAGCAGCCTTAAATGCTATCTATAAGTTTGAACTATATTTAATCTATAAAAAGTTCATTCTCAGAACAGATGCTGCTGCCATGAATAAGGTTCTGCATAAAGAATTAAAAAATCCAGGAGATCATAAATTTGCCAGATGGCAGGCTTTGTTTAACAATTTTGATTTCTCTATAGAACATATCAAAGGCACTTCAATTTCTCTAGCTGATTTCTTAAGTAGAGAAAACCTCCAAGTGGTGTATCAAAGCTTTATTATTTCCGCCCAGCTAAGAGGAGAAAATGAACACATTGAAAACATTCGTGATAGACTTTCTTGGGCCTCATATCGCCAGGACTGGATTCCAAGATGGGGACTAAGGAGTACCAGCATAATTGCTCCTACTACGCAAGTACTATATTCTGTCCTAGTCCCTGAAGTTAGACGCCAAGGAAATTCAAATCTAGTAGCTCCTATAATAACTCAGGCAACCAGGCGAGCTACTGAAGCCCAGCAACATCTCACAGAATTATTTCATGATATAGATCTCATATAGCAAGAAGAATTTACAGATCATCATCAGAAATATATCTGTTTAAATAGACCAAGAACACTTCAGCAATGGCCCGATCAAAGCATAGACACCATTTTTCCTGAAACTTGTTATAATTATCATGAATACACAGGTTTGTGGTGGAAACTTCTTTATCAGGAAGATGTTTGTTTTCTATTAAAGTTTGGAAGTGTATATTCTTCCACTAGAGGAAATCCTCCTCCTTGGCTCTACACTTGGTGGAAGGACTTCGGCATCAATAAAGAAGAAGTAGATCCTAATGTTATATCTCTCTTTACCCCCTTACAACATGTCAGAGACTTAAATTTTCAAGGGCCAAATGATGCAAAAATCTTCCAGCTCTACCTAATGAATCATTTACAATGGGGTATAAAAATCAAAACTGTACTACAATGGACAAATGGCATCTTATACATCGTCCGAAAAGTATATACCAAGGCGTGGAATACACTATCCTATCCAGCACGGTTCTCTAGTCATATCGAGAATGATTGAAGACAATTCATGTCTAGATGACTGGTAGTGGTGCCATCCATTTTCCGTGGGTTGTCGATATCAACTCCACTGTGTACATAAGTGTAGTCATGTCCTTGTCCATGAGTGATCATGAAAACTCGGAGCACTTCTCCGAATTTTGGTGCGGTTTGACCCACATTTTCATGATTACTACTAGCTGTCACTGTGTTTGATTGTCCTACTATGGGAATCTTGCATGACAACCCATGTGGGCCTAGCTTTTATCTCTTGTACAAATAAGCGTGTCTAGGGTGAATCATTCATCCAATTCTCAAGTGGCCGACAAGTAGGCCCAAGCATCAAGTCATATCCGACTCGTGATGAGCACTCCTCCACTCAAAAGGTTATATAAGGAGATGAGAGGCTCAGTTGCGAGGCATCGACAGTCAGTGTGAGTCTTGAGTCTTTCTAGCTTCCCTCTCTCTGAAGCTTGAGTCTTTCTGTCTTAGGTCACTTTGGTAGCTTGCGTGATTCTGGCTCGGCCAGCACGAACTAAAGTAGCAGAAGTGAATAGATCGAGTCTGTCCTAGTGTATGAGCCTCCTACTCAGTCGATAGTCTGTTATCAAAGTGCATCCTGCACTCATATGTTGTAATACCCGATAGCCATTCGGCTTTGAGATTAATATAAAGCTCTGATTTATCTTAAGCTTCCGCATTACTCTATTGTATCTGTATTTTCTGTGCAAATGACCATGGACTTGGCATGTTGATGTTATTTGAGTATGCAAATTTCCTGCCCCTGTGAGTAAGGTTGACCAGAGGGTGGATATAGAAGCCGCAGTGAGCGCCGGTAGTAAGTCCCGCTAAGGCAGGTGGCCGCTAAGGGAAGTGGTAGGCGTGAAGGTGAGTCTGGCAATCCATTAGCTCAGCTTCAAATAACACTGGTTCGTGAAGGGAACGTCCTGATGGAGTTCGGGATGGGTGGCTTTATGGTGGGTGTCTAGCATCAACGCGCACAGAAGATAAAGGTTCAACAAGCTCTATTCTCTTCCAGAGGGAGCCCCTGCTTACAAATGGTGGTTATCCAAGAAAACTATTGTACATAAATAAATTAGAGGAAAGAAGCTTATGTCCCTAGTGACACAAGGAGACCATCTGCTCCTAAACCTATCTTTTCCTAAACCTATCAGACCTCCACCTCCTCCTCCATCTTTCTGTTTACATCCATCTTTACAAGCCCTAGCTGGTCAAGTAGGACAAGTTCCTTTTGCAGTAAAATGTTTTGAGTGTGGAGATTTAATCACTCTATCCACACTTTCTGCTTCTGAAGAAAATACAAAAGTCCAGTTTGAACATACTAACCATAATCCAAGGACAAATCTACCTCCTCCAGC
Source organism: Picea mariana (assembly GCA_032191745.1). NCBI lineage: Eukaryota > Viridiplantae > Streptophyta > Pinopsida > Pinales > Pinaceae > Picea > Picea mariana. Next base: position 107,217 of record JASDQU010735846.1, on the reverse strand, counting down.
TTCTACTTCTAAAGACCAATGTACACATCCACAATGTCTTGATATACATTTCCCTCATGATTCTCATGTCCTGGTTATCCAAGATACTCTATGTACTGAAATAAAGGCAAGACAAGAAGCCTATTTTCCCAAAGATATAAAAAGACCATCTTCTCCTGAGATAAGAAAATTCTTGAAATTATCCAGAGGCTGTAAAAAATCTGATGCACACCCAGATTGGATGAAGAATATGATAAATTGGGATTTATATAGTCATCCAAAAGACAGAGAGTTTGCAGAAAGAACTCCCAACCCAGAAAAGATTCGACTAGCAGAAGCCTGGAAAATTTTTATGGAAAAAGAAAATATGTATATTTCTTTTTATGAGTGGAATAGCAGCAGGCTCATAGCCAAATCTAAAATCTTAGTTCCACAGAAAGCTAGTCTTGTGAGATGTCCAGTAAATACTCTCTCTGTATCAGACTTAGGGAGATAAATAAATCGTATAAAGAAGGCTAAAGAACAAGAACAAGAAAAGAAAGATGAGAGCCTTCAGATTCAATATCAGAAGTATCATGTCTTAATTGAATTAAAAATTCAAGATCTACATTTCAGATTAAAGACATTGATTGATACTGGCTCAGATCTAAACCTGCTCAATAATCATGTTATTCCTGTATCCCTCTGGGAAAAGACACAAGCTACTGTCACAGGTCTTGGAAATATTATTAATAATATTTCTTTTCAGGTTCTAGAAGCAATCCTTTGCTTCCATGAATTCTGCCTCAAAATGAAATTTCTTTTGGCAGAAATTCCTGTTGCTTGTATTCTTGGCACTCCTTTTTTGGCAGCAGTTTCACCTCATGGTTCTACTATGGTAACTCCTGAGCAACCAGGATACTTCATTACACTACCTGAAGGAAAGAAAGTTAAACTCCCATTTGTGTCTACCCCTAGAATTTTAGACACAGTACAAATAAATCTAATGAGGTCTGAAAAGATCAAAGAACTTCAAAGGTTTCAGTCTGAAATCAGAATAAGGGAGCAACTACAAAAGCCAAGTATCCAAGAAAGAATACTTTCCCTGAAAAAAGAATTTGTAAATTCTGTCTGTTCAGAAAATCCCACTACTTTTTGGAAACAGAAAAAGCATGAAGTTTATCTTCCATATAAGGAAGATTATCAAGGAAAGCCTTGCAAAAGTAGAGCTATACCTATGAATGCTGAATATCAAAAGCTCTGTGCAGATGAAATTGAGAGTTTGTTAAAAAAAGGCTTGATCAGAAAATCTACCAGCCCTTGGAACTGTTATGGGTTCTATGTGAATAAACACTCAGAGCAAATCAGAGGAGTTCCCAGGCTAGTAGTCAATTATAAACCTCTCAATAAGGTACTAGCAGATGATACTTATCCTATTCCTAATAAAAGCAATCTGGTTACTAGAATTGCAGGAGCCAAAGTATTTTCCAAGTTTGATCTAAAGTCAGGATTTTGACAAGTTGCAATACATGAACAGGATAAATTTAAGACTGCTTTTAACGTTCCTGCTAGTCATTATGAATGGAATGTAATTCCATTCAGAATTAAAAATGCACCTACAAAATTTCAGAGAATCATGGATGATACTTTAAAGCCATACTTTGATTGGCTGATAGTATACATTGATGGCATTTTAGTATTTTTCTCTTCTCTGGATCAACACTTTAAACATTTGAAAATACTTCTGCAAGTAGTTAAACGGTCTGGCCTTGTCTTGTCCAAGAAAAAGATTGAACTCTTTCATACACAAGTCAAATTTCTTGGTCATACTATCAATAATGGCCAGATTACTTTGCAAACTCATGCTGTTGAATTTGTTGACAAGTTTCAAGATAAAATTCTTGACAAAACTCAGTTGCAGAGATTCTTGGGAAGTTTAAATTATATCAGCCATTTTTATAAAAAATGTGCCCAAGATAGAAAACTTCTCAATGATAGATTAAAGAAAGAACCAACACCATGGACTGAGGAACATACTCAAGCAGAAAAAAATATTAAGGCCAAAGTCAAGAATCTGCCTATATTACATATTTCTGATGACAATCTTCCAAAGATTGTAGAAACTGATGCTAGTAATATTGGCTGGGGAGCAGTGTTAAAACAAATTAGGCAAAAGGGAACAGAAGAAGTCATTCAGTTTGCTTCTGGTTTATAGCAGGCAGGCGAAAAGAATTATTCTGCTCTGGAAAAAGAAATTAAAGCTGCTCTGAATGCCATACATAAATTTGAAATTTATTTAATATATAAAAAATTTCTTTTAAGGACAGATGCTACAGCAGTGAATAAAGTCCTTAATAAAGATTTGAAAAATTCAGGAGATTACAAGTTTGCTCGATGGAAAGCCCTCGATGAAAAGAAAAACTCAACATCAGTAGGAGTATAATGGTGAATATTCACCACGCTTGGCTGCTGGATGCTAGTAATTTGGTCAGTGAGAGCAGCAATTTGGGAAGCGTAGCGATCGACAAGATGAAATTGGCCAGGTGTCAAAGTTGAAAGGTTAGTTTGGAGGTGAGATCTCTGAGAAATGAGAGACTGGAGGTCTATAAATGAAGATATCATTTTGATATCTAAAAACTGTAAGGACTCTTCGAAGGTAGATGAGTCTGAACCAGAATCATATGGTGAAGAGGGTTGGTCTAAGGGGGTAGGTTCAATGTCTGCAAGGGAATCACTATCCTCGGTCAAGGATAGGTACTCACCATCTGAATGGTTAGAGACTAAGTCCCATTCGGCTGGATCATATCCTATCAAGAATAAATCCATAATTTTGGTTTGGACTTTTGTCTTTGAACGCAGAGGACACTGAGATGCCCAGTGGCCAGGATTTTTACAAATGAAACATGACGATGACTTAGGCCTAGCATTCTGGGGCCTTTTCTTAAAGAAAACTTTCTTTGGGGTTACCTTGGAAAATTTACGAGGATATTTCTTAGTAAACCGTCGAGGTTTGTTGTTTGTGAGATTATGGCAACCACAATCACCCTTAACCCATTTCTTTGATTTCTTTTTCTGGTTATAGCCAAAACTGGAAGTTTCATTAAAAACTTCACAAACTGAAGAGTGAAATCCCAAATGTTTCTTTAAAGACTTTGCAATCTTTTTCCTCATGCATTCCTTTTGTAAAGCTGTAACAACTTGCTCATGCAAGCCAGCTAATGACCGCTCTTCAATTTCAGTTAGTTGGCAAAAGCCAAGAGTTAGCGGCTGTACATTTCCAGGGCCTACCACCACACTTTCAGAAGTAGCGTGTTTGAGAAGGTGAGGGTTGAGAGAAGTCATGGTAGTGGAAACAAAATGCAAACAAATAGCAGAGTGTAACTGAGCAATTTTCGATCCTTCAGCCATATTGAAACCAACAAACAGGATGTAGGCTTGTAATAAAGAGTTGATATAAGGATCCCTGAGAGAAACTTGATAACGAGGTAAGGCAGAAGACCAGACAGAGCCGTTATGCAGAGGGGATTGGAAACCAGAAATCAAGGCATCTTTAAAAGTATTATGGCGGGAGTCAATAACGCAGGTGAGCACAAAGGTATCAAGTCCTAGGTGGACCAAAGGGTTGATACCGAATTGAATTAACCCGATATGAATATATTCATAGCCATGTTCGAGACCCCAATTGATGTCGGCTTCTTGGATGAGAGGAATTTGATAAACAGACTGACCGAGAGAGATCGGTACATTTACAGAACAATAACGAATTAACGTAGTAGCACGGAACTTAAAGACAGGTAAGTCATAAATATCAGATGCAGGGATCTGAGGCATACGCCAGTTTGGATCTGGTTCATACTCCTGGGCAATTAGCCTAGTATTATATAATTGTTTATGGGAGGATGACTGACTTAAGAGCTTAGCATACCACTTAGATGGTTTATAAGAAACTTTAGCAGACAGATCATGAGAACTAGTGTCCTTTTGCGTAGCCATTAAAGAATTACTGCTACTTCTGACGAAAATCCTTCGAGTATTGCAGGTAAGCAAAAGTTAAAATGGCAAGATTCACTTACAATGGGAAAAGGACGAATGCAGCGACAACGCCTTTCTGCGGCAACAATGCTGACTTAAATGTTCTACAGCAACGGCTGGAAACCACTGGAAGTAAATCACTTCACCTTAATGGAACTTTGCACGTCTCACAATCAGATTTTCTCAGATACAAGGCTCATTCATAATGACAACACATCATAAACACTGATTTGTATTAATATGTAAGCTCTTTACATATAACATGCAGGAGGCATGTAGTTAACTGACAAACTTGAGATATAACTGCACAGGAAAGCAGGGCATTTAGTCTTGTGTCTCCGAAGATACAGAGATTAGACAGGCTCCTGGCCAACTGCTCAGGCAGAAACTATCTCAACATATAGACTAGGCTCTGATACCAATTTTCAGAGTGACACTATCTTCAAAGCGCAAAGGACCTTATTTACACTTGAGATCAGTGTTTTTCATTTACTATCACAAGATCCCGTAGGCGAGTGAAGCAAAGAGGATACACACTGCTCGACTCTTAAGACTCTAACACACTTATCCATACCTCTCTCGACTAAATTCTCCGNNNTTATATGGCTGAAGGATCCTTCAGCAATTTTCGATCCTTCAGGGGCCTCCTCTGTCAGAGAATGAATCTTGCTGATTGACTGCTTGCCTATGCTCAATCTCCCTTCACCATTGATCTTATGATTTCTGCTACTTCCGTCAGAACGAATACCGGCGGGTTAACCGCTTTACTTAGCTTATCTTCCTGAAGTTCCCCACTCGAAGTCCATCGATCCCTTTCAACAGTTCTATTTGAAGCCTATATGAGGTTTTCGGCGAACTTGCACAACTACCACTGCCCTTAGAGGCCTCCTTGCCTAGCGGGACTTACTACCACTGATCCACCGATGCCTTACACCTCGATACCAGTCAACCTTACCAACAGGGAGAACAAATCAGACCTAGCCATACCAACGAACAACGGATGCAAATACAGGCTAATGAAGTGAAGTCACAATGTGCGCATTAAATCATAGGCAATAAACAAGCATCAGAGATGAAATATAAGCGGAAGTCTTTCTATTATCAGAGCATAAAAGCTTTCGGGTATTACAAAATATTGTGCCAGAGGCACTGATACAGACTCTGAGCAGGATGCTCTTCGCTCGACTCACAACTTACAGACAGAATGACTCAAAGCTTCAGACAGAAGGGAAGCTTAGAAGACTGACTGACTCAATACTCACTCTAACTTGCTCTATCTCAAATGAATCCTTCATCCTTCTTTTATAATGAATTCGGAAGGAAGAGTGATCATGAAGCATCAATCAAGACTAGACTAATGGTCCCATGTGTCGACCACTAAATCTACTTTTATGATTCAGCAGATGTATTCATGCAGGAATCTCTGACCGATAGGACAACTTTATTTTAAATCACTCCGAAAGTGGAGTACTACAAAAGATTTGTCGGGGTTGTCACATAGGATTCCCTGATCAAATCACCGAAAGCAGTTACAACAGTAAGTCCGACGGGGTGATCGTGCAAGATTCCCCGACCAGAGTACACACATACATGACAGTAGTAGGACACTCATATTCCAAATAGTAAAGCATCTTGGAAATGTGGGTCAATCCGCACCAAAAGTCGGAGAAGTGCTCCGAGTTTCCAAGATTCCCACTAACTGACATGACAACACTCTATCTATGACAGATTTATTTTTGTACAAAGTGGAGACTTTTACGGTAATCCACGGAACCCGGATGACACCATTGTTGGCCATCAAGACATGAATGATTACAAAGTGGAATTTATGGGTAAACCCACGGAAAACCATTATTCAAATGGATGATTACTGAAGTGACAGAAGTTATAAGGGTCCCAATGCTGAGTGTATACTTCATGGACCAATTCAGGATCACGATTATATGAACCATTAGTATGAAGTAGAAATTTGGTTCTTATTATCCAGGGATGTTTTTCTCTGATAAATAGCATCTTGTATTCTTCTTCAGAAAACAAATCAGAGATAGTAACAAGGCTTCTGTTATGAAATAAAAACATTCTCCCAACTTTTGTAACATCAGGATTTATGCCAACGGGATTTAATCCAAACTGATGCCACCATTCCATTAACCAATCGGGTTCAACCCAGTTTCTGAAGGAATGAACAAACTTAATCATGCAATAATAATACTTATATCTGCCTTTTCAAAGACAGATATTAAACCACATTGTTTTGTATTGCTGATAATCAATGCCATAAAATTTCTCAGTGGGATTTTGGTTGGGGCAATCTTGCAGAGTCCGCATTCTGTTTATTTGAAAGAACTGATATGCAGAGGTTGTTGTCCAACTTCTTGTAGGGTGGTCATACCATTATCAACATAACTTAATCTACTCAAATCTCTCATTTCAATAAGTTTTTCTCTGGATGAGATGGTAAGAGGCTGATGTATTTGTCCCAATACATGTTGAGGTGGAAGAACATGTATATTAGTATTTGTAGAAAATCCCGGAATCCCAACTTCAATCTTTTCAGAATGTCTTAATTGCCATGAAGGTTTCCAATTTTCTTTGAACATATCCCAAGCAGAGTTATCATCATAATGCTCAGTAACTGGAGTATTTCTTTCATCATCAAACACTTCTACAATCACCATGCTTTTCTTGTAGTATGCAATTTGTGTATGAGTATCAGAAATAAAAGGGAATTGTAATTGTTTTGGAGGAGTATTCCCTATCTTTGGCATGGTAACAAAATATCCAGGTTGATTATTTATACATGTATAGGATCCATGTGGCTCTACTGCAGATAAAAAAGGAGAGCCTAAAATGCAATCAATAGGCAGATCTGAAATTTGAAATCTCATTTCTAGACCATATTCTTCTAGGAGTAATGTGCCTCTAGAAATTTCATAATGGAAATCTGTGTTTAGATTTCCTAATCCAGTAGCAGATCCAAAGCTAGGCGCCCAATATTTTGCAGGAATTAAATCTTTATGCAGCAAGTTTATATCAGACCCAGTGTCTATGAGTGCAGTTAGAGAAAATATTTCCTGGCAGATTTCTAACTGAACCTTAATATAGTACTTTTGGTATTTTATAGGTAGAACTTGCATACCTGGCATTTCCTGCATATCTTCAGCAGTTTTCTTCTGTATCAAAGTTTCATATGGAGCATCTTCTAGGGGAAGAGGGATTGATTCAATCCTTTCTTTAATTAATTTGATCTCTTGTCTTGCCCATGAACCAACCAGATAGCTTAATTTAATGTCCCCTTCTATTTTCCTGTGTTTTTCTCTTATGTCAGAAACTTCTTTTCTGAGAGAAGAGACTTCTTTGGCAAGGTCTGTAACAGAGATATTCTGCAGCTTAGGTTCTCTGTTAAAATTGATATAGGTATTAGTATTTTTATCAAGTGAGGCATCTAAGAACAGAGGTTGTCTTTTTGGCATTTCATAACCTTTTCCTTTCTGTTCTTCTTTTACAGTTTTGATAAATGTTTCAAGGAGAGAATTTTTCATTTCCCCTTCAGGAAGTCCCTTAATTTGAGAAAGCATTTGAGCTTCCTGATCTCCTGTATTTTGAAACATACATACTTTCAATTTTTCTTTGTTTATTGGTTTTGAATCAGAATCAAAACTCTCAGTGCTACTTGGACAAGTACAATAATTTGGATTACTGCATTTGCAAGACTGATGTATCAGAATTTCTGCATCTGAGCTTGTTTCAAACTGTGAAGTTTCTGGAGATGAAGAACAACACCCTTCTCTACGAAGATGAACTTCTTCTTTTGGCCTATGAGGGTTGTAAGGGCAGGAATTTGTATCATTATTTTGTGCCCCACATCTATTACACTGTATTCTTAAGGCTACTTGTTTCCTTTCTTGAGCCTCTTTTACCTTTTGTGCTGAAAACTTGCCTTTAGTTTTCCTGGAGGCTTCATTGTCGGGACAATCATGTGCATAGTGGCCATTTTCCCCACAGATCCAACAAGTGATGTGTTGTTTGGCCTCATGTCTGTGGGTTTTGAGATTAATGTCATGAGGCTCAAAGTAGTGGGTTCTAGGAACATATTTGTATCTAGCTTTGAATTTTCTACCCTTTTCTCCTCTGATTTCTTTTGGCTTCTTTTTTCTTTTTCTAGCAGGATTGGTAAGATACAGGCCATATTGTTCACAAATAAATTTTTGGTCAGGGAGATATGAGGACTTGGAGACAGAATTTTGAATTTTCATACTGGTACATAGTCCTATCAGGGCTTTAGTAATTATAGAATAAATTTCTCCCCAAGTATACATTTCATAGGGAAGTTTGAATGTATCTTCCATTTTCAAGTATTCAACAAATTTACTTGGAAGAGCTGCTAGATAAACCTGTTTCCATAATAGGTTCTTGCTGTCTTTTACTTCAAAAATTCTCTGTGTCCATTCCTTATGAAATTGTTCATATTCAGACATTTTCTGCACTTCATATTCATCAAAACAATTTCGTGTTTATCAGCAATTTCTGTTTCTGTCCCACACCAGTGTTCAAGTATCAAAGTTGTGAGGGCACCAATCATATTATTTACAGTATTCCCATCAGGATGATAAACAATATCACCTTCTTCATCCTTTAATACCTCTGCTTCCATTTTACTGATCATAAGTGGAGAAGACACAACTTCCCACCATTTACTAAGTGTTCCAGTGAAACATTGGATAATGGTTTTGCATGCTTCTATTTCACTTTTGCCTTTCATGCACATGATTTTATAAGAAACATACATTCTATCAAGCATCTATCTTATCTGGGCAATGGACAGGCTATCAATGTTCCATTCCTGAAACCAGTCATCGGCAAAGGTTTGGGATTCGGGAAGATTTCCTTTTCAAATAAGGTCTAGGGCTGCAGGTCCAGAGGAGTGGGCTGGAATATTTTCAAAAGAGGGATTTTTAATAGTAACTAGAGAATGAGTTTCTTCTGAGACTTTCTTAGAGGACCCTGGTTCATCTTTTTCAGGAGGAAAATGAAAAGGAAACTTTTTTATAGATTTTGTCTTAGAAGGTTTATATACAGGGGACAGAATAAAGATATGGGAACTTGGAAGGATAAAAGAAGTAGGAATGGGTTTGTCTGAATGACGGTCTTTGCTTTTTAGCTCAGTTAAGGATTTACCCATTGCTGAAAAGGCAGTGCCTAACCCTTCCATGATCTCTTCATGGTTTATGTTAGATTCTCTTGCTCTGTAAGAGATTTCTAATAGAGCAGAATCCATTTTTTCTTTAACATCGATTACTTTTTCTTGGATCTGATCTACTGAATGAACAATGGTATTAGTAGATACTTGGAGATCCATAATTTGTTCTTTCTTGGCGTAGTCATTAGTTACATATATCTATGTAGCCATGCCTGTTAAGGCAGTATTTGTCCAATTTAGTTGTTCAGAGACTAATTGAACTCTTTTATCTATTCCAGATAACTGGTTGGCTTCATCAGATAATAATAAGGGTATAGCCCTAGCTTGTTTAGAACTATCTTCCAAAAGAATGGATGAAAGAAATGTTAAATTGGGATTTGTTTTCTCATCCAGGAGCAAGAGATTTTGCCAAGAAAACTTTAAATGAAGAAAATGTTAGACTAGCCCAAGATTGGAAAAACTTTATGGATAGGGAGAATATTTTTATATCCTTTTATGAATGGTATTATAAAAAGGATTATCCAGCCCAGTCCTGGGTGTTAGCTCCCTAGAAGTCTAGCCCTATGAGTTGTCCAGTGCAAACTCTTTCTATATTTGATTTAGGAAGAGAGATCACCAAGATCAAGAAATCTATGGCAAATGTTTCAGAACAGTAGAAAGAAGAGAAAGATGAAAGTCTTCAAGTTAAACATCGGAAATATCATGTCTTGATTGAATTAAAAATTCAAGACCTGCATTTCAGATTGAAGACACTGATAGATACTGGATCAGACTTGAACATGCTAAATAAGCATGTTATCCCTGTATCTTTATGGGAAAAAACTCAAGCTATGGTTGTGGGACTAGGAAACATTCCCAATGGTATTTCATTTTAGATTCCAGAAGCAATTCATTGTTTCCAAGATTTTTACTTAAAACTGAAATTCCTCTCAGCAGATATTCCTGTTGCCTGTATCCTTGGCACTCCTTTCCTTGCAGCAATATCACCTCATGGCTCGACCATGGTGACCCCAGAAAAGCCAGGATACTTTATTACAGTTCCTTCCCCACATGGTAGAATCACAATCAAACTACCTTTTGTATCCACCCCAAGGATCTCAGATGTTGTTCAACTGAGCCTCAGAAAAAATGAAAAAAAAAGAACTAAAGCAGTTCCAAACAGAGATCAGAATCAGAGATCAATTGACAAGGGAAGATATACAAGAAAAAATTCTTGCTTTAAAACAAGAATTTATTAACTCAGTCTGCTCAGAGAATCCTACTGCATTTTGGAAACAAAAGAAACATGAAGTTTCCCTTCCATATAGAGAAGACTACCAAGGCAAGCCTTGCAAAAGCAGAGCCATACCAATGAATGCTGAATATCAAAAGCTATGTGCAGAAGAAATTAAGGGTTTACTCAGCAAAGAACTTATCAGAGAATCTACTAGTCCTTGGAATTGTTATGGGTTCTATGTAAATAAGCATTCAGAGCAAATTAGAGGAGTTCCCAGACTAGTAGTGAATTACAAGCCCTTAAACAAAGTTTTATCTGATGATACATACCCCATTCCAAATAAGAGCAGTCTAGTCACTAGAATTGTAGGGGCAAAGATTTTTTTCAAAGTTTGATTTAAAGTCTGGCTTCTGGCAGGTGGCTATTAGTGAAAAAGATAAATTTAAAACTGCTTTTAATGTTCCTGCTGGGCATTATGAATGGAATGTAATACCATTCGGATTAAAGAATGCTCCTGCAAAATTTCAGAGGGTTATGGATGATACTCTTAAGCCATATTTTGACTGGCTTATTGTTTATATTGATGACATCCTTGTTTTTTCTCTATCCATAGATCAACATTTTAAGCATCTGAAAAAGCTTCTGCAAGTAATCAAGCAAGCTGGCTTAGTCTTATCAAAGAAAAAGATTGAGCTTTTTCAAACTCAAATAAAGTTTCTTGGTCATACCATTGATAATGGCCAAATTACTCTGCAAACTCATGCTGTGGAATTTGCAGATAAGTTTCCTGACAAGATTCTTGATAAAACACAGCTACAAAGATTCTTGGGAAGTCTGAATTACATAAGCCATTTTTATAAGAAATGTGCCCAAGATAGAAAGTTTCTAAATGACAGACTGAAAAAGGAGCCAAGTCCCTGGACAGAAGCCCATACCCAAGCTGTAAGGAATATTAAGGCAAAGACCAAGAATCTTCCAATCTTGCATTTCTCTGATGATGAACTTCCAAAGATAGTAGAGACAGATGCTAGCAACATTGGTTGGGGAGCCATGTTAAAACAAGTCAGGGATAAAGGAAAAGAAGAGGTTATCCAATTTGCCTCTGGTTTATGGCAAGCAACATAAAAGAATTATTCTGCCTTGGACAAAGAAATTAAAGCTGCTTTAAATGCCATACATAAATTTGAGATTTATTTGATTTACAAAATATTTCTTTTAAGGACTGATGTTGCAGCAATGGATAAAGTCCTTAACAAAGATCTGAAAAATCCTGGAGATTCTAAATTTGCTCGATGGCAAGCTTTCTTTAACAATTTTGATTTCACTATAGAGCATATCAAAGGAGCAAACAACTCTATTCCAGATTTTCTGAGTAGAGAACATTTGCAGAATCTCTGTCTACTAATCTCTGTACAGCTAAGGGATGGAATGGAAAGAATAGTAGACATTCGTGACTTTTTAAGTTGGGAATCTTATTCAGCAGAATGGGTACCCCATTGGGAATTGAGGAGCACAAAGATTCTTTCTCAAACAACTCAGGTCCCATATTCAAGTCTAGTCCCTGAGGTAAGAGGAAGAAGGGTATCAAATGTTTTGGCCCCTATGGTTACTCAAATAAATGAAAGAGCAGCCCAAGCACAACATGCTCTAACTGGTCTTTTCCATGATATAACTCTAATCTGGGATATAAGAGATAATGAAGGAAATAATCGGCAATATTTTTGCTTGAATAGACCTCGGTTATTATCTCATTGGCCTGAAAGAAATCCTGATATTATTTTCCCAGAAGACCTCCTATTTGGATTGCAGACTGGTGGAGGGACTATTGCCTAAACAAAGGGGCAATAGATCCTCATATATTAAGTTCATATACATCTATATTTGCTGTCCGAGATCTTTTCTTTCAAGGGCCAAATGATGGAGAAATCTTACGACATTTCATCTTGAATCATTTTCAATGGGAAATCAAATCAAGAACTATTCTTCAGATGATAAATGGACTTCCTTTTATAGCCCGAAAAATCTATACAAAAAGATGGGATACCTTGCATTATCCTAAAAGATTTTCTAGTTTTATTGAAAATGATTAAATTTTTTTTTTTTGTTTCCGTGGGTTTACATATCAAACTCCACTGTGTAACTCATGGAAATTCATGTCTAAATGGACGACAATGGTGCCATTCAGGTTCCGTGGGTTGCCGTCATTAAACTCCACTTTGTACATAGTGTGGTCAAGTCATAAGAAAAGTGTAGTCATGTCAAATAAAGGGAATCTTGGAAACTCAGAGTACTTCTCCGACTTTTGGTGAGGTTTGACCCGCATTTTCAAAGATGCTCTACTTTATGTCTTGTTATGAGTCATCTGATTAGGGAATCTTGTATGACAACCTTGACAGATATACTGTTCTATCTATTTTCGATTGATAAGAAATAAAGTTAATGATTTGGTCGGAGATTCCTGCGTGAATACATCCGCCGAATTTTAAAAGTAAGATTGAGTGGTCGACATGTAGGACCACAAGTCTCTTCGAGTCTAAGTCACATGATGACTCTAGCTCCAAAATCTTGTATAAAAGGAGAAGAGGAGTTCATTATCGGGGCATTGCAAAATCGCAGAGTTAGTGTATGAGAGTCTAGAGTCCGAGTCTCTAAGATTCCCTTCTGTTTGAAGCTTCGTGTCTTTCTTAAAGTCTGTAAGTCAGTCGAGCGAAGAGCAGTCTGCTCTAAGTCTATGCATCTGGTACATATTTTAATACCCGAGTATTTTGGTCTGATTAATATAATATCAAGTCTTCCGCAAATGTGTTTAAAGCTCTGAAGTTTCTCTGTTTGTCTCATATTATGCACTCATTGTGATCTCACTTATTTGCTTATATCTGCAATCGATGTTCCTTGGTACTGTCTGATATAGTTCACTCATCCAGATAATAAGGTTCGCTGGTAGTCGGTATAAAGGGACGGTCGAGCACTGGTAGTAAGTCCCGCCAAGGCATGGAGGCCGCTAAAGGGCAGTTGTAGGTGCAGAGAGTCCACGGAAAGCCGGCTATAGGGTTCACATAAAAATGCAAAATCCTGATGGACTTCGGGTGGTGGGGTTCATAGTTCAGACAGAGTAAAGCGGTTAACCCAACGATATTGGTCCTGTCGAGAGTAGAAGAGACTAGAAGACCAGATGGCGAGAGGAGATAGTGCATGAGACAGAGCGCAAGTAGTCAAGCTTCATTCTCTGACAGAGGAGGCCCCTGACAAAGCTGTTCGTGTGGAGCAGTTTTACACAGGCAGAAACTAGTAAATCTTTACACTGAGATAAAACAGATATTTACACACAGAGAAAACACAGAGCGAATAGTTATATTAGGTCTAAGAGAGTCTGATATCATACCTGGGTTGAAAAGAAGGTCATAGCTCTGATACCATTTGTAAAACTGCTCCACACGAACAACTTTGTCAGGGGCCTCCTCTATTAGAGAATGAAGCTTGACTACTTGCGCTCTGTCTCATGCACTATCTCCTCTCGCCATTTGGTCTTCTAGTCTATGCTACTGTCGATAGGACCAATATCGTCGGGTTAACCTCTTTACTCTGTCCGAACTATAAACCCCACCACCCGAAGTCCATCAGGCTTTTGCAGTTATATGTGAACCCTATAGCCGGCTTTCCGTGGACCCTCCGCACCTACAACTGCCCTTTAGCGGCCTCCATGCCTTGGATGGACTTACTACCAGTGCTCGACCGTCCCTTTATACCGACTACCATCGAACCTTATTATCTGGATGAACGAACTATATCAGACAGTACCAAGGAACATCGATTGCAGATATAGGCAAATAAGCGAGATCACAATGAGTGCATAATATGAGACAAACAGAGAAACTTCAGAGATTTAAACACATTTGCGGAAGACTTGATATTATATTAATCAGAGCAAAATACTCGGGTATTACAATATGTGCCAGATGCACAGACTTAGAGAAGACTGCTCTTCGCTCGACTGACTTACAGACTTTAAGAAAGACACGAAGCTTCAGACAGAAGGGAAGCTTAGAGACTCAGACTCTAGACTCTCACACACTAACTCTGCGATTCTGCGATTCCGCGATAATGAGCTCTCACCCTTCATTTATACAATATTTTGAAGGTAGAGTCATCCTGAAGCTTAGACTTGAAGAGACTTGTGGTCCTACATGTTGGCCACTCAATCTTACTTTTGAGATTTGGCGGATAAATTCACGCAGGAATCTTCGACCAAATCATCAACTTTATTTCTTATCAACCGAAAGTAGATAGAACAGTATATCTGTCAGGGTTGTCATGCAAGATTCCCCGAACAGATGACTATTAACAAGACATAAAGTAGAGCATCTTTGGAAATGTGGGTCAAACCTCACCAGAAGTCGGAGAAGTGCTCCGAGTTTCCAAGATTCTCTTTATTTGACATGAGCACACTTTACTTATGACTTGACCACACTATGTACAAAGTGGAGTTTAATGACGACAACCCACGGAACCCGAATGGCACCACTGTCGGCCATTTAGACATGAATTTACACAGTGGAGTTTGATATGTAAACCCACGGAAACCAATTATTCTAATGTATAATCATTAAAGTGTCTGAAGGTATAAGGGTCCCAATGTTGGGTATACACTTCTCTGAATAGTTCAGGATCCTCGTTACTTTCTTCTTCTTGATGGAGTACAAACTTGGTTCGAATTACCCATGGATGCTTTTTTCTTACAAACATCATCTTATATTCTTCTTCTGAGAACAAATCAGCAATGGTTTGAAGTCTTCTATTATGAAAGAGAAACATTCTGCCAACTTTTGATACTTGGGGGTGTATTCCGACTAGATTTATTTTAAACTTGGACCACCATTCCATTAACCAGTCGGGTTGAGGGCCTAAAATAAAGGAATCTGCAAACTTTATCATACAGTAATAATATTTGTATCTGTCTGTCCATAGACAAATATTAAACCACATTGATTTATACTGATGATAGTTTATATTAAACATTTTTTCTTCTGGACTCCCATTTGGCCAATCCTGTAGTGTTCTCATTCTGTTGATCTGGAAGAAGTTCCATGCAGTAGTTTCCTGCCACCTTTGTGTTTGTTGATCAAACCATTCTCTGTTAGCAGATATGATTCTGCTAAGGTCTCTCATCTCTACTAATTTTTCTCTGGCGGCAATAGTAGAGGCTTGGTGCATTCTACCAAGTATGTGCTGGGGAGGCAATACATTTATATTAGTATTTTTTGAAAATCCAGGCAACCTCAATTCTATTCTTTCTGAAGTTCTGAGCTGCCATTCTGGTATCCAATTATTTTTAAAAACTTCTCAGGGAGTGTTATCAGCCAAATAATGAGTTACAGGGGCATTTTGCTGATCATCCCAAACTTCTACAGTTACCAAGCTTCTGTTACAATAAGCAATTTGAGTATGAGATTCAGAGACAAATGACAGTTCAATCCTTTTGGGAGGACTGCCACTCATGCTTGGTAGTGTGATAAAATATCCTAGTCTCTGGTCTAGACAATTGCAAGAACCATGTGGTTCTACTGCAGAAATAAATGGAGTACCAAGGATACAGTCCACTGGTAAATCTGCAATTTGATATCTCATTCCTAAAGCATATTCTTCAAGGATTAGGATACCTTTGGGGACTTCAAACTGAAAATAAGTATTTACATTTCCTAGTCCAGTGGCTGAGCCAAGACTAGGAAGGCAATATTTTGTAGGGATAAGATCTTTATTCAGCAAATTTAAATCTGATCTAGTATCTATAAGTGTAGTCAAGAAAAATGTTTCTTGATCTATTTCTAGCTGAATCTTGATATAATACTTTTGATATTTTACAGGCAGAATTTTCATACCTGTCATTCCTTGCATCTTGATTGCTGTCTGGTCTTGGAAAATTGATTCAAAAGGAGCATCTTCAAGAGGAGGAGGAATGGAATTCAACCTTTCCTTTATTTCTCTGATTTCCTGCCTTGCCCATGAATCAATGTTGAAGCTAAATTCTGCATCTCCTTCAATTCTTTTGACCTTTTCTTTCAAGTCACAGACTTCCTTTTTTAGAGAAAATACCTCTTTAGCTAGATTAGTAAGAGAGGTATTCTGTAATTTAGGTTCTCTATTGAATTGATGTATGTCTTTATATTCTTGTCAAAAGAAGCATCAATAAATAAAGGCTGTCTCTTTGGTAATTCAGAATGTTTATTCTTTTGTTCTATTTTGACAGTCTTAATGAAGGTTTCCAGGAGAGAATTTTTTATATCCCCTTCAGGGAGGCTTTTGATCTGAGAAAGCATTTGTGCCTCATGGTCTCCTGTATTCTTAAACATGCAGACTTTCACCTTTTGCAGCTTTTCAGGTTCTGATTCATAATCAGAACTATCAGTGTCACTTTCACAAGAACAAAAATTTGGATTGCTGCAACTACAATACTGATTCATCAAAATTTCCTTTTCTGAATTGTACTCAAATTCAGATGTACTGGTAGTAGTAGAACAACATCCTTCCTGAAGAAGATGAACTTCTTCCCTTTTAAATGGATTGTAGGGACATGCATTGGTTTCATGATTATTTGCCCCACATCTATTACAGTGAATCTTTAGGACTAACTGTCTGTTTTCCTGAGCCTCTTTTGCTTTTTGTTTTGAAAATTTCCCTTTGTCTTTTCTAGAGGCTATATTTTCTGGACAATTATGGGCATAATGCCCATGGTTTCCACATGTCTAGCAAATGATCCCTTGTTTTGCTTCATGTGCATGGATTTTGAGCTTAATATCCTTAGGCTCATAATAGTGAGTCCTAGGTATATACTTATATCTGGCTTTATATTTTCTACCCTTTTCTTCCCTAATATTTGGAGGCTTTTTTCTTTTTCTGGCTGGAGTTGTAAGGTATAAGCCATATTGCTCACAGATAGATTTTTGGTCGGGAAGATATGCAGATTTTGATACAGAATTTTGTACTTTCATACTAGTACATAGCCCAATCAAAGCCTTAGTTATCATGGAGTAGATTTCTCCCAAGGTGTACATTTCATAGGGGACTTTGAAGACTTCCTCCATCTTTAGGTATTCTACAAATTTACTTGGTAGAGCTGCCAAGTAAACATGTTTCCATAATAGATTTTCACTTTCTTTGACCTCAAAAATTCTTTGTGTCCATTCCCTATGAAATTGTTCATACTCAGACATTTTTCTACATTTCATGTTCATGAGAATGATCTCATGTTTGTCTGCAATTTCATTTTCTGTTCCACACCAGTGCTCAAGTATTGCAGTATTAAGAGCACCAATCATACTGTTTACTGCAGTTCCATCAATATGGTATACAATATCTCCTTCTTCATCTTTAAGGATTTTTGCTTCCATTTTTGTAATCATCAAGGGAGAAGAAATAACTTGCCACCATTTAATAAGAGTTCCTGTGAAGCACTGGATAATTTTTTTGCATGCCTCTACCTCAGTTTTTCCTTTCATACACATGATCTTGTATGGGACATACATTTTTTCAATCATTTGCCTTATTTGTGCGATTGACAGATTGTCAATGTTCCATTCTTGGAACCAATCTTCAGCAAATGTTTGGGTATCTGGAAGCCTACCTTTCTCAACCAAGTCAGGAGTTGATGGTCTGGTAGAGTGATGTGGAAGGTCTTCATAGGCTGGATTTTTGATGGTTACTAAAGCTCGACCACCTTTAGGAGTCTTGGAAGAAGATTCAGGCAGTTCTTCTTCTGGTGGAAAATGTGATGGGAATCTTTTTACAATTTCTCTCTCAGAAGGTTTATGTACAGGAGATAGAATAGAAATATGAGGGCTGGGAAGGATAAAGGAGCTTGGAATAGGTTTGTCAGAATGACTACTCTTGCCTTTTATCTCTGTTAAAGTTTTTCCCATGTTTGAAAAAGCGTTGCCCAATCCTTCCATGATTTCTTCATGGTTTCTGCTGGATTCCCTGGCCCTATAGGAAATCTCTGATACGGCATAATCCATTTTATCTTTGACTTCAATGACTTTTCCTTGTATTTGATCCACAGATTGAACTATGGTGTTTGTGGATACTTGAAGATCCAAAATTTGATCTTTTCGGGCATAGTCATTGGTTATAAAGGTGTGTGTAGCCATCCCCCTTAAAGCAGTATTCGTCCAGTTAATCTGTTCAGAAACTGACTGGACCTTTTTATCTATTCCGGACAATTGGATGGCTTCTTCTGATAATAATAAAGGAATTGCTTTTACTTGTTTGGCATTATCTTCTAACACAATTCCTTTAAATGGTGGAAAAGTAGAATTTGATTCAACAATACTTCCATCAATGCTTTTCCACTTATGTTTTGGAGAAAGAGATTCTGAGGTTTCTCCTATTACTTGGACTACAGTCCCTTTTTTTGATTTCCTCCATTCAAAGAAGGAAATCCAAATATTTTCTTCAGTCATGAATTTCTGCCACTCTTTGGCTAATCTAAGTTTTTCAGGATCTGGCATGACTATATTGAATTCTTTTGTTTCAGGATTTGTAAACAAATCCCAGTTCAACATTCTTTTGATCCATTCTTCAGGAATAGACCCTTTCTGACACCCTCTCATGATTGTATGAAATTTGTGAATTTCATCTATAGAAGGTCTTTAGATATCATTAGGTAAGGGATTGGTAAATCTACAATCAGGGATGACTGTATCACATTGTTCAACATACCCTAACCCATACTTTGGAGTGCCAGGTGGTCTCATGCCCTTATAAATGTCTTTGATTCTTGGATCTAATGATTCTATTGAGGGCATATAATGGATCATGAAACAAAAAGCATGTTTAGAAGTGGATGTAGAGGACTCTATAGTATTTTGTACAGATCTAACATCTTCTAAAGAATCCATGATAGCAGATATTATTATTTCTGCACAGAAAAGCAGGGCTTTTAATCTTAGTCCTCTGCTCCGGAGAGAGAGAATGTCAGATAGGCTCCTGGCCAACTGCTCAGGCAGAAACTAGCAAATCCTTATATTTAGATAAAGCAGATATTTTTGTCTGGACAATTACAAGAACCATGTGGTTCTACAGCAGAAAGAAATGGAGTACCAAGGATACAGTCTACTGGTAGGTCTGAGATTTGATATCTCATTCCTAAAGTGTATTCTCCAAGGATCATGATACCTTATCACACTACCAAGCATAAATGAGAGCCCTACCAAAAGGCTTGAATTGCCATTTGTCTCTGAAGCTCATACTCAAATTGCTTATTGTAACAGAAGCTTGGTAACTGTAGAAGTTTGGGATGATCAACGAAATGCTCCTGTAACTCATTACAGCTCAGGGCTTCGGAAAAAATAGAGTTGGGGTTGCCTGGATTTTCAAGGAATACTAACATAAATGTACTACCTCCCCAGCATATACTTGGTAGAATACATCAAGCCTCTACTATTGCCGCCAGAGAAAAAATAGTGGAAATAAGAGATCTTAGCAGAATTCGATCTACTAACAGAGAATGGTTTGATCAGCAAACACAAAGATGACAAGAAACTCCTGCATGGAACTTCTTCCAGATTAATAGGGTGAGAACACTACAGGATTGACCAAATGGGAATCCAGAAGAAAAATTGTTTAATATAAACTATCATCAGTACAAATCAATGTGGTTTAATATTTGTCTATGGATAGGCAGATACAAATATTATTATTGTATGATAAAGTTTGCAGATTCCTTCATTTTAGGCCCTGAACCTGATTGATTAATGGAATGGTGGTATAAGTTTGGAATAAATCCAGTCGGGATACATCCCCAAGTATCAGAAGTTGGCAGAATGTTTCTTTTCCCTAATAGAAGGCTTGAAACTATTGCTGATTTATTTTCAGAGGAAGAATACAAGATGATGTTCATAAGAGAAAAGCATCCATGGGTAATCCGAACCAAATTTGTACTCCATCAAGAAGAAGAAAGTAATGAGGATCCTGAACTATTCAGAGAAGTATATACCCAACATTGGGACCCTTATAACTTTAGACATTTTCATGATTACCCATTAGAATAATTGGTTTTTGTGGGTTTACATATCAAACTCCACTGTGTAAATTCATGTCTAAATGGCCGACAGTGGTGTCATTCGGGTTCCGTGGGTTGCCGTCATTAAACTCCACTTTGTATGTAGTGTAGTCATGTCATAGATAAAGTATGGTCATGTCAAATAAAGAGAATCTTGGAAACTCGGAGCACTTCTCCGAATTTTGGTGTGGTTTGACCCACATTTCCAAAGATGCTCTACTTTATGTCTTGTTACGAGTCATCTGATTGGGGAATCTTGTATGACAATCCTGACAGATATGCTATTCTATCTACTTTCGGTTGATAAGAAATAAAGTTAATGATTTGGTCGGAGATTCCTGTGTGAATACATCCACCGAATCCTAAAAGTAAGATTGAGTGGTCGACATGTAGGACCACAAGTCTCTTCCATTCTAAGTCTCATGATGACTCTAGCTCCAAAATCTTGTATAAAAGAAGAAGAGGAGTTCATTATCGGGGCATCACAGAATCGCAGAGTTAGTGTGTGAGAGTCATTAAACTATTGCTAGATTTACTAGTTTACTAGTTTCTGCCTGAGCAGTCGGCCAGGAGCCTATCTGACATTCTCTCTCTCCGGAGCAGAGGACTAAGATTAAAAGCCCTGCTTTTCTGTGCAGAAATAGTAATATCTGCTATCATGAATTCTTTAGAAGATGTTAGATATGTACAAAATACTATAGAGTCATCTACATCAACTTCTGAACATACTTTCTGTTTCATGATCCATTATATGCCCTCACTAGAATCATTAGATCCAAGAATCAAAGACATTTATAAGGGCATGAGACCACCTGGCACTCCAAAGTATGGGTTAGGGTATGTTGAACAATGTGATACAGTCATCCCTGATTGTAGATTTACCAATCCCTTACCTAATGATATCCAAAGACCTTCTATAGATGAAATTCACAAATTTCATACAATCATGAGAGGGTGTCAGAAAGGGTCTATTCCTGAAGAATGTATCAAAAGAATGCCGAACTGGGATTTGTTTACAAATCCTGAAACAAAAGAATTCAATACAGTCATGCCATATCCTGAAAAACGTAGATTAGCCAAAGAGTGGCAGATAAAAGGGTCCAGTCAGTTTCAGAACAGATTAACTAGGCGAATACTGCTTTAAGGGGGATGGCTACACACACCTTTATAACCAATGACTATGCTCGAAAAGATCAAATTTTGGATCTTCAAGTATCCACAAACACCATAGTTCAATCTGTGGATCAAATACAAGGAAAAGTCATTGAAGTCAAAGATAAAATGGATTCTTCCTTATCAGAGATTTCCTATAGGGCCAGGGAATCCAGCGGGAACCATGAAGAAATCATGGAAGGATTGGGCAACGCTTTTTCAAACATGGAAAAAACTTTAACAGAGATAAAAGGAAAGAGAAATGTACATCAGTGTTTTTCATTCACAAGATCCCGAAGGCGAGTGAAGAGGATACACACTGCTCGACTCTTAGACTAGACCAGACTCTCTCTCAGAACTCATTCCCGAATTCCCGAATGAATAAAATGAGAGGGGTAGGCCTTTATTTATACTAAGTTAGCCAGGTTACCGGTGAGAAGATACAGGCAACTGCTGGTAACAAAAGATTCCATGAAGTGGATGGGGCAGCTGTGGACTACAGCTGTTATCTCGTCCCTTGGAGGCTCGGCCATATGGGAACCCATACCAACTTTTACGGAATGAAACTGACTAAAGTAATTATTCCGACTCACATGATTACATTGTGGAGTTCTAAAGGAACCCACGGAACTGTCGGGACACCACTGTCGACTTGATAGACATGAAAGGAATAACTTTATTACAATGTGGGACAACTAGGCCCATCATGCTTTCATTCTATTTATTATATTATATTCAGCTACAGAATCAAAAGAGGCGTCACTATCATAACCAAAGTGACTGCTAGGAGGTGAGCTGTGATCTCTGGAGAAAGGGGGAAGCCCGTTGAAGCACTTGTAGAAGGGAGATCCTTCCATTGCTGGTATTAACTCATCCTCTGGAACACATAATTCACCAAAATAGTCACTGGTGACTTTATAAGAAGGAGGCTGAGAAGGTTCAGTTAATTCAAATCTCAATTCACTACCCATGAATGATAGTCTGAAGACAAACCATCCTTCATAATGAGCAGCTTCTTCAATCTCTGCTCTGAACCATTGAATAAATGCTTATTTGCTGGCACGAAAGAAATCAGCATCTCTGGGACAGAAATTCCAATATAGTATATACAACCATCCAGACCACCAATATGGATAAGCTTTGAAAGTAGAACATTCAAAAGTAATCCAACAAGATCCATCATACTTTGTCTGTAACATGATCTTGCTGTAATCTTCATAAGTGATGGCAGGTGTATATAACACAAAATACACTTGTCCTTGATATGGTCCTCCAGGCATTGTTCCTTTAGCCACATTATGACTAAATCTAAAGTAGCTGTAATAGTTCTGATGATTATAAGACTGTACCCAATTATTTAAAATATTTATACAGGCTGGGCTAGACTTTATACATCAAACTAAACAATCAAAACAATAACAATATTTACAATTATCACACACTAGGATCCACTTGAATCCTGGTGGAGGAACATCCCTTATGCTCAAGGAGGATGAAGCCATTTGATGGTTTTATCTTTATCTTTGTTTGGAGTTGCTTCTCTAGTAAGTAGATCAGCAACACAATTATCTTTTCCTGGCTTGTATTGGATTTCAAAATCAAATCCGTCAAGCCACAAGCTCCAACGTAAGATCCTGTTATTTCCCTGTTCTAATAGTCTTTGGTTAGATAACATTCCCTTCATATGTTTTAGATCTGTTCTTACAATAAAATGTACATGTTTAAGAAACAGTCTAATCTTCTTAATGCCATTTTTAACAGCAAGGATTTCTTTGTGGGATGAAGGGTATCTTGACTCTGTATCATTGAAGCATCCATAAGTATATATACAGACTTCTTCCAATTTTGGACCATTTTTCTGCAATAGTACTGCTTCCCAAGTATCATTGGAGGCATCAGTTTCAAGAATGAGCTAGAGGGTCAAGTCTGGAAGATGTAGCTTTGGCAGGTTCTGGATCTTCTGTTTGATAATCTGAACAACTTGAGTCATTTTTTAATTCCAGGGTAATGTCTTACTTAATCTTTTTTGAAGTATCCTGACATCTTTTGCTTGATTCTCATAGAATTGCCGGATATAATTAAGACATCCAAGGAACCTTTGCAGCTGTTTCTGGTCAAGAATTTCATCAGGGAAATCAGAAAGTTTTTTCAGAACATGATCTTGGAGTTCTACTTCTCCTTTGGATAGTAGTAAACCAAGATACTCAATCTTTGTTTGTGCCCAACATAACTTAGAACGGCTGAGCACCAAACCATGTTTATACAGAAGGTTATAGACAACCGTCAAATGCTGTACATGAGCTTTACAATCTTCAGAGCAAACAGGTAAGTCATCAATATATACAATAACAAAACTTAAATGCTTGAAGATATCATCCATCCTCTTTTGGAATTCTGATGGTGCATTCTTCAAAACAAACGACATTAGTTTCCACTGATATTGTCCATTAGGAACAACAAATGTAGTTTTATATCTGTCTTTAGGGATTATCTCTATTTGCCAAAATCCGTTTTTCAAATCAAACTTGCTAAATATGTTACACTTCTCAATCTTTGCAAATAGTAGTTCTTTGGATGGTAGAGGAAATCTAATAGGCAATAATGCATCATTTAAATCTCTGTAATTTATTACCATCCTGGGTTTTCCTCTTTTCTACTCACTGTGTTTGTTGACATAGAAGGCTGGACAAGCCCAAGGGCTTCTACTTACTTCTATCAACTTTCTCTCCATAAGTTCTGCAATCTCCTTTTGGCAATACTCACTTTCAGTAGGAGACATATGGTTAGCAGAGGCTTTTTGAGGTCTGGGAGTGTAATTTTCTTTATATGGCAGACTGACAAAATATAGTTCTCTCATCCAAAAGGCATTGGGATAGTCTGATGTGCAATCAGATTCTATCTTTTCTTTAATTTCTTTAATTGTGTCCATACCATATTTTTCAGCATGTCCAATGATCTTTTGGATATGTATCAGGCTGCGAGCAGATTTCGCAACTTGTTGTATATTTTGTTTTACTGCAATCCTTGTTTCATATGTGGACTTACTTGGTACCTTTGCAGATTTACCCAAAACTGTAAGCTGTACAAAACCATTACCTATCATGAAAGGTAAACATTTATTTACAAAATCTTGTCCTAATAGTGTATCTGCACCAGTATCATAATAGTATAGAGTAACAGATACTCTTTCTTCCTGTAAACAGATAGGAAAGTCTGGAGCAATATATTTAATTTTGATTTCAGACTTGTTGACAACTCTGAATGAAATGTCTATTGGCTGCCAATAGTAGGAAGGTATAGCTCCATGCTTAGCACAGGGATTCATTGCACCTGTATCTAATTGTGCATCTAGTGTATATTGCAGATAACCTTGGACTCTAATATTTACAGAGATAACTAGTCGATCATCCAAGCCTTTGACTAACTTAGAGTCGAATAGTTCAAAATCTGGCTCATTATTGAACATCTCTTTCTCTAGTTGTTCATATTTCTTATTTTGGAGATAGTTCAATTCTTCTTTCTGCAGCTTTAAGCTTTCCCATAATTCCTTGATTAATGCTTCCTTTTCTTTAATGGATTCTTCAAGGTGGAAGATGGTATCGTCTAAGGATTCTTGTTCTGTTGAGATTGTCATTACAGGTTCTGAAAACTTAACAATACCTTTACCCTTAGCCTTTGACGCTTGTTTAGATACTGAGACAAATTCAGCATCAGTGGGTGTGTAATGGTGAATATTCACCACGCTTGGCTGCTGAAGAGAATTAATTTGGTCAGTGAGGCGGGCAATTTGAGAAGCATAGTGATCGGAAAGCTGGAATTGTCCTGGCGTTAAGACGGACATTTTTTGTTGCAGAGTAGACCTCTGTTGAATAAAGCTGGGAGGTCAACGTAAGGAGACATCATGTTGATGTCTAAGAAATTCAAGGAGTCTTCTATCTGGGAGGTTGCAGACTCATCGTCAGAAGATTGGTTGTAAGGAGTGTCATCGATAGTAGAATCACTATCTGTAAGGGATAGGTATTCACCATATGAATGGTTTTCAACTAGTTCCCATTCTGAAGGATCATAGCCAGTCTAAAAAAGATCCATGATTTTAGTCTGGAACTTAGTCTTAGACCGCAGAGGACACTGAGACGCCCAGTGGCCAGGCTTTTTACAGATAAAACAGGAAGACTTTTTGGCTTTGAAGTTCTGTGGCCGGCGTTTAAAGAAGGCTTTCTTTTTGGAGGGACTAGTCCTTGAGAATTGTTTAGGATATTTTATAGAAAATATTTTCTTTGAATTGCATTTGGAACAGCCACAATCTTTTTGACAAGATTTCTTTTTCTTGTTACAAAAAAAGTGATAAGTTTCAGTAAACGTATCACAGACAGAAGAATCAAATCCCAATTGTTTTTTAAGGGATTTACTAGTCTTCTTCCGAAGACATTCTTTTTGTAGAGCAGTAATTATTTGCTCTTGCAAACCAACTAGAGATAATTCAGATATATCTATATCTAAATCTTCAAGCCTTTCTCTAACTAGTTCTGGTACTTTACCAGGCATAGCAGACAAATATTTCCTGAGGTATGCTATATTCTCTGGATCAGGTACCTTATAGAGGAGATCTTGCATGGTACAGAAGAATTTAGGAAGCTGGGATATATGGCATAACTGTTGATTCATGTACAAATCAGCAAAGTGATTTGTATCTAACTTGATATTGCCATAAAATTCATGCACAACAGCTTTGACTAGCTCATCAACTGGTTTCTCATGGTTAAGAATTTTGAGCTTACTTTTAGGTGTAACTCTTTCCCACCAGATTCCTAGATTTCCAGTGAATCCCCAAGTCAATCTTGGAGCTAGATCACTCCAAGATATTTTATCTTTGAATATTAACTTATGGGTTTTAGCCTAGGCTTTCCATTTCTGGATCATCATCATTATTTCTGTTTTTTACTTATAATTAAGATTTGAAACAGGAGCACTCTCGTTATTAGAAGAGGAGAGAGTAGGATGATCATTAGGATTGGCAGGGTCATGGGGGGCTTTCTTGGATGCACCATACTTTGCATTACACCATTTTTCCCAAGCAGATTGGAACGAAGTCCCTGCTGCTCCTTCTTGGGTTTCTGGTGCTTCTGAGGGATCAACATTAGCAGAAGAGCTTTCTTCTCCATCAATGACTTTTAGAAAAGTATCAGATATGCTTCTGCTATGTGAGTTTTGTTTTATTTCTTCTTCTAACTCATAAAATTGATTTTTGACTAACTCTGTTTTAGTAACAGCAATTTCCAATACTTCAGCAATTCTGGCTAAAGTAGGATTAGGTATTTCTTTTGATAGCTGTTTAAGAGTTAGTTGTTTCTCTGGAGAGCTAGAAGAGCCAAACCATTTGAAAGAGGCAACTCTTTCAATATCTTCAATTAGAATGGGAGAAGGGGAAGAAGGTTTCGTTTCTTCCTCAAAAGAATCTTTTAGACTGAAAATAACAGTCTGGATTATTTCTAATTTTTCAAGAATCTTCTCAAGCTGGGACTTCATCTTTTCTTGATTGGATTCTAAAGAATCAATTTTTGCATGCAAACCATTCATATGAATTTTGGTTTGTACCAAGTCTTGCGCAATATCATCTATGTTCTGTGCAAGACAGACTGACTGGTAGTTTGCATAATTCTAAAGTCTCACAATATCTTGAGGAGGGTCTACATCTGCTTTTCTATACTTTATAAAGTCTAAATCAGCTACCATATCATTTTGGAACTTAGGAATATGATTTCCTGGTCCTAGATTTCTGTATGGTAGTTCTGGCTTCTTATCCCTACCACTTCTTGGCAAAGGGGAATTCATCATTTTGATCATAGGGATAGCTAAATCTTGACATTCCTCACAATTGGGATGTTGACCATTATGTTCTTTTTTTGATTGGAATGTTTGAAAAGTTTTGGGAGCAAATGGTATATGAGACAGAGTTGGATTATCAGAAGAATCAGAAGAGGGTTCTTGTACCAGAACATTCTTTTTACAATAATAACAACAGTTTTTAGAACCTTTTTGATGGGTTAATAAATGATCATCTAGCTTAGAATTTCCTAAGATGGGTTAATATACAGGAGTTTTGCTATGAGAGGGAGAAGATGGATGTCTGGCAGATAATTGTCTAGGATTAGAATCGGAAGTACTTGCTGATAAGGAAGACATTTGTCTATCCAAATCTTGTATTCTTGTACTCTGAGATCTTCCTATTCTGAGAACATTTCTTCCTAAAGAATTAGTCTCGAATTTTAATTCTCGAGGCATTGGAGGTGTGATATGGGAAGAAATAGGATGATAATCTGCAGACCATTCTTCTACTGCAGTAAGTTTAGAAAAAACCAAAGTGAGAGGAGAAACATTGCCGGGACCAACCACCACGCTTTCGTTAGTAGCGCGCTGCAGGAGTTTAGGATTTAAGGCAGGCATGGTAGTAGAGACAAAGCGAAGACAGATGGTTGTAAGAAGCCGGGCAATGTCAGAAGCTTCTGCCATATCAAAGCCTAAAAACTGTACATAGGCTTGCAGAAGAGTATTGATATAGGGGTTCGTGAGGGAAACTTGGTATCTTGGAAGGGCATATGACCAAACTGGTCCATTATGTAACGGAGCTTGGAAACTAGAGATAAGTGCGTCAGAGAAAGTATTATGTCTCGAATCAATGACACAAGTTAAGACAGATGCATCGAGACCGGGTCTGACCAGAGGATTTATTCCAAACTGTATCAATCCAAGATGAACATATTTATACCCATGCTTTAAACCCCAATCTATATCAGCTTGTTGGATCAAAGGAATTTGATATACAGATTTTCCAAGAGAGAGTGGAACATTATTAGAACAATAACGGATGAGAGTAGCATCCCTAAACTTAAACATGGGAAGATCATAGATCTTTGAAGGCTCAATCTGAGGCATTCGCCAATTAACATCGGGCTCGTACTCCTGAGCTAATAATCTAGTATTATATAACTCTTTGGAAGATGGAGAACATTGATTAAGAAAATGTTTATACCACTTGGAAGGTTTGTATTTAAGATCAGTAGATAAATCATAAGAAGAATTTCCATTCTGTGAAGCCATTTGTTACTACTGCTACTTCTGATAGTATACTTAGAGTATTGCAAGTAAGAAAATATATTAAGTGGTAAGACCAAACTTACTATGGGAAAAGGACTATGCAGCACTCCACGCCAATCTCGGCAACAATAGCTGTCTTACTGTCCTACAGCAACCGCTGGAGACCACAGTATAGTAGATCACGTCACTTAATACTGAATATTTGCACGTCTCGCAATCATATACTTCAGACACAAGGCTCGTTCCAAAATAGAAACACTTCACAACAATCTTCTTTATATTAATCAACTGATCTCACAGATTACAATATCATGCAGGAGGCATGAAACATAGACATAACCTATAAGCTATAACTGCACAGAAAAGCAGGGCATTCAGTCTTATGTCTTCTTAACAGAATATTAGACAGGCTCCTGGCCAACTGCTCAGGCAGAAACTAGCTTGACACATATAACACTTATGGCTCTGATACCAATTTACAGAGTAGAACCATATATGCGCTAGGACCTTATTTTAGACTTGAGATCAGTGTTTTTCGTTCACAAGATCCCAAAGGCGAGTGAAGAGGATACACACTACTCGACTCTTAGACTAGACCAGACTCTCTCAGAAAAAGACTAGTTAAAGTTTTTCCCATGTTTGAAAAAGCGTTGCCCAATCCTTCCATGATTTCTTCATGGTTCCCGCTGGATTCCCTGGCCCTATAAGAAATCTCTGATAAGGAAGAATCCATTTTATCTTTGACTTCAATGACTTTTCCTTGTATTTGATCCACATATTGAACTATGGTGTTTGTGGATACTTGAAGATCCAAAATTTGATCTTTTCGGGCATATTCATTGGTTATAAAGGTGTGTGTAGCCATCCCCCTTAAAGCAATATTCGTCTAGTTAATCTGTTCAGAAACTGACTGGACCCTTTTATCTATTCCAGACAATTGGATGGCTTCTTTTGATAATAATAAAGGAATTGCTTTTACTTGTTTGGCATTATCTTCTAACACAATTCCTTTAAAGGGTGGAAAAGTAGAATCTGATTCAACAATACTTCCATCAATGCTTTTCCACTTATGTTTTGGAGAAGGAGATTCTGAGGTTTCTCCTATTACTTGGACTATAGTCCCTTGTTTTGATTTCCTCCATTCAAAGAAGGAAATCCAAATATTTTCTTCAGTCATGAATTTCTGCCACTCTTTGGCTAATCTAAGTTTTTCAAGATTTGGCATGACTGTATTGAATTCTTTTGTTTCAGGATTTGTAAACAAATCCCAGTTCAACATTCTTTTGATCCATTCTTCAGGAATAGACTCTTTCTCACACCCTCTCATGATTGTATGAAATTTGTGAATTTCATCTATAGAAGGTCTTTGGATATCATTAGGTAAGGGATTGGTAAATCTACAACCAAGGATGACTGTATCACATTGTTCAACATACCCTAGCCCATACTTTGGAGTGCTAGGTGGTCTCATGCCCTTATAAATGTCTTTGATTCTTGGATCTAATGATTCTATTGAGGGCATATAATGGATCATGAAACATAAAGCATGTTCAGAAGTGGATGTAGACGACTCTATAGTATTTTGTACAGATCTAACATCTTCTAAAGAATCCATGATAGCCGATATTACTATTTCTACACAGAAAAGCAGAGCTTTTAATCTTAGTCCTCTGCTCTAGAGAGAGAGAATGTCAGATAGGCTCCTGGTCGACTGCTCAGGCAGAAACTAAAAAATCCTTATACTTAGATAAAACAGATATTTACACACAGAGAAAACACAGAGCGAATAGCTATATCAGATCTAAGAGAGTCTGTTTGTAAAACTGCTCCACACGAATAGCTTTGTCAGGGGCCTCCTCTGTCAGAGAATGAAGCTTGACTACTTGCGCTCTGTCTCATGGACTATATCCTATCGGCATCTGGTCTTCTAGTCTCTGCTACTCTGGACAGGACCAATATCGTCGGGTTAACCGCTTTACTCTGTCCGAACTATGAACCCCACCACCCGAAGTCCATCAAGGTTTTGCAGTTTTATGTGAACCCTATAGCCGGTTTTCCATGGACCCTCTGCACCTACAACTGCCCTTTAGCAGCCGCCATGCCTTGGATGGACTTACTACCAGTGCTCGACCGTCCCTTTATACCGACTACCATCGAACCTTATTATCTGGATGAACGAACTATATCAGACAGTACCAAGGAACATCGATTGCAGATATAGGCAAATAAGTGAGATCACAATGAGTGCATAATATGAGACAAACAGAGAAACTTCAGAGCTTTAAACACATTTGCGAAAGACTTGATATTATATTAATCAGAGCAGAATACTCAGGTATTACAATATGTGCCAGATGCACAGACTTAGAGCAGACTTCTCTTCGCTTGGCTGACTTACAGACTTTAAGAAAGACACGAAGCTTCAGACAGAAGGGAAGCTTAGAGACTCGGACTCTAGACTCTCACACACTAACTCTGCGATTCTGCGATAATGAGCTCTCACCCTTCATTTATACAATATTTTGAAGGTAGAGTCATCATGAAGCTTAGACTCGAAGAGACTTGTGGTCCTCTGTCAGAGAATGAAGCTTGACTACTTGCGCTCTGTCTCATGCACTATCTCCTCTCGCCATCTGGTCTTCTAGTCTCTGCTACTCTCGACAGGACCAATATCGTCGAGTTAACTGCTTTACTCTGTCTGAACTATGAACCCCACCACTCAAAGTCCATCATGCTTTTGCAGTTTTATGTGAACCCTATAGCCGGTTTTCCGTGGACCCTCCGCACCTACAACTGCCCTTTAGCGGCCTCCATGCCTTGGCGGGACTTACTACCAGTTCTCGGCCATCCCTTTATACCGACTACCAGCGAACCTTATTATCTGGATGAGCGAACTATATTAGACAATACCAAGGAAGATCGATTGCAGATATAGGCAAATAAGCGAGATCACAATGAGTGCATAATATGAGGCAAACAGAGAAACTTCAGAGCTTTAAACACATTTGCGGAAGACTTGATATTATATTAATCAGTGCAAAATAATCGGGTATTACAATATGTGCCAGATGCACAGACTTAGAGCAGACTGCTCTTCGCTCGACTGACTTACAGACTTTAAGAAAGACACGAAGCTTCAGACAGAAGGGAAGCTTAGAGACTCGGACTCTAGACTCTCATACACTAACTCTGCGATTCTGTGATGCCCCGATAATGAACTCCTCTTCTCCTTTTATACAATATTTTGGAGCTAGAGTCATCATGTGACTTAGACTCGAAGAGACTTGTGGTCCTACATGTCGACCACTCAATATTACTTTTAAGATTCAGCGGATGTATTCATGCAGGAATCTCCGACCAAATCATTAACTTTATTTCTTATCAACCGAAAGTAGATAGAACAGTATATCTGTCAGGGTTGTCATACAAGATTCCCTAATTAGATGACTCATAACAAGACATAAAGTAGAGCATCTTTGGAAATGTGGGTCAAACCTCACCAAAAGTTGGAGAAGTGCTCCGAGTTTCCAAGATTCTCTTTATTTGACATGACTACACTTTTCTTATGACTTGACCACACTATGTACAAAGTAGAGTTTAATGACGACAACCCACGAAACCCGAATGGCACCATTGTCGGCCATTTAGACATGAATTTCCATGAGTTACACAGTGGAGTTTGATATGTAAACCCACGGAAACCAAAAAAAACAATTTAATCATTTTCAATAAAACTAGAAAATCTTTCAGGATAATGCAAGGTATCCCAGCTTTTTGTATAGATTTTTCCGGGCTATAAAAGGCAGCCCATTTATCATCTGAAGAATAGTTCTTGATTTGATTTCCCATTGAAAATTATTCAAGATGAAATGTCGTAAGATTTATCCATCATTTGGCCCTTGAAAGAAAAGATCTCGGACAACAGATATAGATGTATATGAACTTAATATATGAGGATCTATTGCCCCTTTGTTTAGGCCAAAGTCCCTCCACCAATCTGCAATCCAAATAGGAGGTCTTCCTGTAGTTGCAAAATTAACACTTCCAAATTTAACCAGTATTAGGAAGAATTCTTGTTGAGAAAATTCCCACCACAACTTTCTGTACTCATGATAATTTAGGCTTGTTTCTGGGAAAATAATATCAGGATTTCTTTCAGGCCAATGAGATAATAGCCGAGGTCTATTCAAGCAAAAATATTGCTGATTATTTCCTTCATTATCTCTTATATCCGAGATTAGATTTATATCATGGAAAAGACCAATTAGAGCATGTTTTTCTTGGGCTTCTCTTTCATTTATTTGAGTAACCATAGGGGTCAAAACATTTGATACCCTTCTTCCTCTTACCTCAGGGACTAGACTTGAATATGGGACTTGAGTTGTTTGAGAAAGAATCTTTGTGATCCTCAATTCCCAATGGGGTACCCATTCTGCTGAATAAGATTCCCAACTTAAAGAGTCACGAATGTCTACTATTCTTTCCATTCCATCCCTTAGCTGTACAGAGATTAGTAGACAGAGATTCTGCAAATGTTCTCTACTCAGAAAATTTGGAATAGAGTTGTTTGCTCCTTTGATATGCTCTATAGTGAAATCAAAATTGCTAAAGAGAGCTTGCCATCGAGCAAATTTAGAATCTACAGGATTTTTCAGATATTTGTTAAGGACTTTATTCATTGCTGCAACATCATTCCTTAAAAGAAATTTTTTGTAAATCAAATAAATCTCAAATTTATGTATGGCATTTAAAGCATCTTTAATTTCTTTGTTCAAGGCGGAATAATTCTTTTCTGCTGCTTGCCATAAACCAGAGGCAAATTGGATAACCTCTTCTTTTCCTTTATCCCTGATTTTTTTTAACACGGATCCCCAACCAATGTTGCTAGCATCTATCTCTACTATCTTTGGAAGTTCATCATCAGAGACATGCAGGATTGGAAGATTCTTGGTCTTTGCCTTAATATTCCTTACAGCTTGGGTATGGGCTTCTGTCCAGGGACTTGGCTCCTTTTTCAGTCTGTCATTTAGAATCTTTCTGTCTTGGGCACATTTCTTATAGAAATGGCTTATGTAATTAAGACTTCCCAAGAATCTTTGTAGCTGTGTTTTATCAAGAATCTTGTCAGGAAACTTATCTGCAAATTCCACAGCATGAGTTTGCAGAGTAATTTGGCCATTATCAATGGTATGACCAAGAAACTTTATTTGAGTTTGAAAAAGATCAATCTTTTTCTTTGATAAGACTAAGCCAACTTTCTTGATTACTTGCAGAAGATTTTTCAGATGCTTAAAATGCTGATCTATGGATGAAGAAAAA
This sequence comes from Picea mariana, assembly GCA_032191745.1. Lineage (NCBI taxonomy): Eukaryota > Viridiplantae > Streptophyta > Pinopsida > Pinales > Pinaceae > Picea > Picea mariana. The sequence continues at coordinate 73,191 of JASDQU010735846.1, read as the reverse complement.
ACAAGCATGTCATCAATATAAACAATAAGCCAGTCAAAATATGGCTTAAGAGTATCATCCATAACCCTCTGAAATTTTGCAGGAGCATTCTTTAATCCGAATGGCATTACATTCCATTCATAATGCCCAGCAGGAACATTAAAAGCAGTTTTAAATTTATCTTTTTCACTAATAGCCACCTACTAGAAGCCAGACTTTAAATCAAACTTTGAAAAAAATCTTTGCCCCTGCAATTCTAGTGACTAGACTGCTCTTATTTGGAATGGGCTATGTATCATCGGCTAAAACTTTGTTTAAGGGCTTGTAATTCACTACTAGTCTGGGAACTCCTCTAATTTGCTCTGAATGCTTATTTACATAAAACCCATAATAGTTCCAAGGACTAGTAGATTCTCTGATAAGTTCTTTGCTGAGTAAACCCTTAATTTCTTCTTCACATAGCTTTTGATATTCAACATTCATTGGTATGGTTGCAAGGCTTGCCTTGGTAGTCTTCTCTATATGAAAGGGAGACTTCATGTTTCTTTTGTTTCCAAAATGCAGTAGGATTCTCTGAGCAGACTGAGTTAATAAATTCTTGTTTTAAAGAATTTTTTTTTTCTTGTATATCTTCTCTTGTCAATTGATCTCTGATTCTGATCTTTGTTTGGAACTGCTTTAGTTCTTTTATTTTTTCATTTTTTCTGAGGCTTAGCTGAACAACATCTGAGATCCTTGGGGTAGATACAAAAGGTAGTTTGATTGTGATTCTACCCTGTGGGGAAGGAGCTATAATAAAATATCCTGGCTTTTTTGGGGTCACCATGGTAGAGCCATGAGGTGATACTGCTGCAAGGAAAGGAGTGCCAAGGATACAGGCAACAAGAATATCTGCTAAGAGGAATTTCAGTTTTAAGCAATAATCTTGGAAACAAAGAATTTCTTCTGGACTCTGAAATGAAATATCATTGGGAATGTTTCCTAGTCCCACAACCATAGCTTGAGTTTTTTCCCATAAATATACAGGGATAACATGCTTATTTAGCATGTTCAAGTCTGATCCAGTATCTATCAGCGTCTTCAATTTGAAATGCAGGTCTTGAATTTTTAATTCAGTCAAGACATGATATTTCTGATGTTTAACTTGAAGACTTTCATCTTTCTCTTCTTTCTTCTGTTCTGAAACATTTGCCATAGATTTCTTGATCTTGTTGATCTCTCTTCCTAAATCAGATATAGAAAGAGTTTGCACTGGACAGCTCATAGGGCTAGACTTCTGGGGAGCTAACACCCAGGGTTGGGTTGGATAATCGTTTTTATAATACCATTCATAAAAGGATATAAAAATATTCTCCTTGTCCATAAAGTTTTTCCAATTTTGGGCTAGTCTAACCTTTTCTTCATTTAAAGTTTTCTTGGCAAAATCTCTTGCTCCTGGATGAGAAAACAAATCCCAATTTAACATTTCTTTCATCCATTCTGATTTGACTGTGTTTCTAGTACAACCTTTAGAAAGAGAAAGAATTTTTTTTATTTCTGGAGCAGATGGTCTCCTTGTGTCACTAGGGACATAAGCTTCTTTCCTCTGATTTATTTCTGTACAATAGTTATCTTGGATAACCAAAACATGGGAGTCATGAGGAAAAGGAATATCAGAACATTGAGGATGAGGACACTGGTCTTTGGCAGTAGAGATTAGTGGAGGTAAATTTGTCCTTGGGTTATGATTTGCATGTTTGAATTGTACTCTTTCATTTTGTTCGAATGCAGAAAGAGTGGACAGGGTTATTAGTTATCCATAATCAAAACACTTTACTGCAAAGGGAATATTTCCCACTTGGTTTGCTAAAGACTGGAGTGAAGCATGTAAAGAAAAGGATGAGGAGGGAAATGAAGAAGTAGACTGTGTACAAGAAGGAGGTCTGGAAAAATTTCTTTGGGGAAAAGAAATAACTGCAGAGTTGGAGGTTTCTTTTATTTGGGTAGGGGTAATGGATCTTGGTATTGGTTCCCTTGGGGTATCAATGACCCAATCAGTAGGGAATGATAGGTTTTCCCATTTGATAACACAATGTTCCATTTTTTGATTTAATGGATCTGTTATGACCAAAGTTCTCGACTGAGACTCTTTGCTAGGGGTATGTAAGACAACAGGAAACAGAGTGTTGGTATGCCTAAAACATCCTCTAGCCTGGATAGATATATTTGTTCTAGTAGGACACATATCAAATCCAGTTGTTCGAATCTGTAATTTTAATATATCTGCAATATTTTCGTCAAAGGTATAGACAGAGAAATTTCGATAACAGTCAAAGTATATAGGCCCATTTGAAAGAGGGGCAACAATTCCTCCTATTAGGGAATCAGTGAACTTATTATGGGTTAAATCTCTTACTGTACATAACACATAGAAGTCTATTTCCCTATGGACAAGTGGACTGATTCCAATTCTGATGCATCGAAAGTGAAGATAATTTGTTCCATGTTTTTTGGCTTCCCTTTGAACTTCCTTTGGATTGATAAGGGAAATTGTTTGACTGATATCACTATTTTGCTGTATTCTACTTACAGATTCTTTTACAATGACTTTGGTCACGGCTTTGAGATGGAACATGTTTAGATCTTAGTATACTCTGCTAGGAGAAATGGGAGGTAATTTCCATGCAGCTTGTGGATTTGACTCGACTTCTTCTATGCTTGCATGATTTATACTTTGAGTTCTATTGAAAGCAAACATTGACTCAAGACTATTTACAGGGTCAGATCCATAGGTACTTGTTTCTTCAACATTTCTAACTTCTCTAAAAGAGACTGACCTAGAATCCATAATAGCAAATATTACTATTTCTGCACAGAAAAGCAAGGCGTTTAATCTTAGTTCTCTGCTCCGGAGAGAGAAAATGTCAGATAGGCTCCTGGTCGACTGCTCAGGCAGAAACTAGAAAATATTTACACTCAGATAAAACAGATATTTACACACAGAGAAAACACAGAGCGAATAGCTATATCAGATCTAAGAGAGTCTGATATCATACCCGGGTTGAAAGTAGTCAAGCTTCTACTTTTTGACAGTTTGTACCAAGGCATAGAGCTCCTTTTCATAGGTAGGGTACTTGAGTAATGCCCCATGAAATAGTTTAGAATGATAACAAACAAGTGTTCCTCCCTGCATCAAGATTTCTCCCATGGCATAACCACTTGCATCTATTTCCACTTCTAATGGTGTTTGCAAGTTTGGTAGTACGAACACTAGTGTTTGAATGATTTTTCTTTTCATATCATTAAAGGAAATCTACTAATTCTTCCCCCACTGGAAACTCTTATTGCTCGTTATTAATACATGGAGTGGTGCAACTACTACTAAAAATGAAGCTATGAACTTCTGCAAGAACTGTAATGCTCCAACAAAGCTCTTAACTTCTGTGCAATTTGTAGGAAATGACCATTTCATGATGGCCTCCATCTTGTTTGTATCCATCTTGAGCTTGCCTCCATCGATCACATACCCTAGATACATTGAATATTGTTGAAAAAACTTGCATTTCTTGAGATTGGCTAGTAGTTGGTGCTTCTTCAGGGTCTCTAACACCTGCATAAGATCTAATATGTGCTCCTCCCATGAAACATTGTGAACCAATATATCATCTAAATAAACAATAACAAATGAATCTGTATAAGGGCATAAACCATCATTCATTAATATCATAAATGTAATTGGTGCATTTCATAAACCGAATGGCATAACCAACCACTCATATAAACCTTGCCTTGTGATGAAGGCAATCTTCCAAGTATCTTCTTCTTTGACTCGTACTTGGTGATATTATGATTTCAAATCTAGCTTAGTGAAGTACTTGGCTTGCTGCAGTTGGTCCAACAGATCATCGATCTTGGGCAGAGGGTGCCAATTCTTTAGTGTAATCATGTTCAATGCGTTGTAATCGATTCACATTTTCCAAGTCCCATCCTTCTTGGGAAAAAATATGATGGGTGACCCACAAGGTGAGGTACTTGGTCAAATCACACCATGCTCCAACAACTGTTGCAACTATTTCTTTACTTCGTTTTCTTCCAGAATAGAGTGTCTGTACAACCAAATGTTCAACAAGGGGGAGTCTAGAAATAATTGGGTTTCGTGCTCCACTTCCCTCTTCTATGGTATCCATTTAGGCTCATGGAACACTCCCCTATATGCCTTTAGCAACTCCAATTTATATTTTTTCTCCTTAGTACACCCTTCCAAGGATGTCTTTGCTTTTAACAACTCTTCACCAGAATGATTTTCCCTTAGGAAAAGTAAAACATATTTCTTATTGGAACTAATCAACTTCTTGGCTTGGTTAAGACTTATAAATGAGATAATTGACTTTCCTTTATGTGCGTTGATGATATATGACTTCCCATACTTGATTAGTCGACATTGGTTGGCTATCCACATGAATATTTCATCCCTGATGTACACATAGGGGCTTCCAAACACTACTCTACATACATCAATAGGTACTACATCCAATTCCACTTCATCGATAAAATCAACACTTATAAGAAATTTAGTCTTACATTATTTCATTATCTTGATCTGTGCATCCTTGTCTACCCATCCTAATGGATATGAGCTAAGATGATCACAAACCTCCAGTTCAAGCTTTCCATCCAGATCCACTGCTATGAGATTAACCTGTGAACTAGAGTCGAATATAGAGTCTATCTTGGTCTTCTTGACCTGAATCTTGATGTGAAAGATTTTGGTCATCTCCTTCTCTTCCTAGTGACGAAGGCTACTTAGATTCACCTCCTTCCACATCAATTTGCAGACAATCTTATCATCCACATCTGAGATACTTTCAACTTGATTGCTTGAATTTGTGGCTAGAAGATTATTTTTCTTTTCTTCCTTCTTACGGTTCTTTGGTTTCAACTCTGGATGTAGTTTCCAATACTTTTACTCAACATGATTATTAATATTGCAGTGGTTGCAATGATTTATAGGGTCTTTTCACTGATGTGTAGTGGTAGTTGTCTTCCTATCCTTTCCCCCTTTCCACTTATTCTTCCCCTCCTTGGAAGCTTCCTGGTGCTCTTTCTGCTTGGAATCTCTTGGATTTCCTTTCTTGTGGCCTATGGTTTCAAGATATTGTGTCTATACAAATGTCGTGTCCATTGTCCTTGGCTTGAAACACATCACTTACTTTCACATATGACTATGTAGACCTCCCAGATACTTGAGGAATATATCTAGGTTCTTGGGAGAGATACTCAAAATGATGGTCATATTCTTGAACTTGGTGGTGTACTCGTGTACACTCTGCCCTTGCCTTTGCCTGAAGTAATGCCAATAGATCCATTGTAATGCATCGATCTCACCTTGGTATGGATTTATGTCCACTTTCTCTTCCATCTTGATTAGGGACTGTGAAGGGTTTATGACACTAGAAATCAACCGTTCTTTCTCGGTTTTTTTTCGTGACTCATTTTCTGGGTCTTCATTATCTCTTGATTTCCCATTTGATCCAATTTCTGAGTTCGAGCGTCCAACTTCTTTGAATGATATAATATTGCTGGCTAGAGCCACCATGAGGATGGATATATTGCGAGATATGTCAGTGACTTGCTCTTCCAGCCTCACAATTCTCTCCTTTGTCGGATCACGAAAATAGACTCGTCTACCATGGCTAGGGTTCTACGAGTTTCTTCTTAAACCAATTTCTAGATCCCTGCAACTTTCCACAAATACCTAAAGAAAAACTGCTTTGATACCAATATGATCTATAAAGTGCTATCAATATTCCATTGGGACAGTTCGTGACAACATATTTGATAAAGAAAACTGAAATCTACATTATGAAGGTTAAGTTCCTTTTGACTCCAAAATATTTAGTTACTGATTTTCTTCTCATGTATGAAATATCTCAAATGGGAAAAATATATAAAAGTAAAATAAAATTAAACACCATCCAAAAAATAACACAACTTTTCTTTAGGAAACCCTTATGAGAGAAAAACCAGCTAGAAAGTGAGGCTACTTTGCTATCTTTTCTCTATCATGGAAATAACACAAGTACAAAGGAGAGGGCTCTCTTTATGGAATTTTATGAGACCTGTGGCATGTTAGGCTGATATAGAATGTTAACCGCCTATGTTATTTTCCTTATTTTTTCCACTCTCAGTTGTTCTTCTCTGCAATGGAACACAATACAATATCATAGAATGGAACCCCTTCACCTCCTAGCAACCCAATATTTAACATAGCTCGATAGTCGTCTAGGGTTAGGGTTTTGACATCCTCAACCCTCAATTGTGATAAGGTTTTGGACCTTCTGGAATCTTCTTGAAAGTACTCACGTGGTAGCCCCATATCCCCAAGTAATGGGGGCTAACGTGACATCCTCTCGTACCATGGTGGTCAACACAATAGGTTATTTTTTAGGAGGCATAAATTTTGAAAACACGCTCCGATTGACGTGATTTTCACACCATTGGAAATGTATCGATGTGTAGAATAACATTACGAGGTCCATGCCATTTATGAGAAATTTTTGACTCCCAACAATGTCGTTTGATGCCTCAAAATGGCTTTGAAAGGTTTCGAACTCCAATTTTCCAAACTAGGACTTTTCATTAAAATGACTCCGCAAGCTGATTCCTCTAATTTTTTCCACTCTGAAATCATTGAGATAGATGACAAATAATATAATGATACGATTTGGATCACTCTCGATGCTTGATAGATCCAAGTTTAAGATGAATTTACATTGGTTTATTATTTTAAATGTTAGCATGTATATAGTTATTTAATTTATTTTTTAATTGAGTCGACTTTATTTTTTTTAATTGAGAAGACTTTAATTTTTTTTAATGTAACGTTATCTAACATAACGTAACCCTAATGTGATGACATCTCTCCCATACTGGGATATAGATCACATTGCTACTCTTGGTGCAAAGAGGACCTTACCACTCTCGGTCCAAAAATTTAAAATATTTTTAAATGTATATTTTAATGAAAATCGATGTAATAAATTTATACCAAATAATATTAACATAGTAGAAATACTAATACTAATATGATGTTAAAAATATTAAAGTAAAATTTAAATATGACGATGACGATGATGGTTAATGTCCACTGAGACCAAAATTGGTTTATCATACCTTAATAAAAGTAAGATATTACATGGATTTCTTTAAAATGTTATTTCGATGCTTGAGAAGCATTAAGAGAAGCATTCCAAGATCACTAAAGTTTTGATGACATAGAAGGTTAGGAAGGTTGTTACTGTGACACATATTTTGAAATTGGGATATAATTTATGTATACACAGGGTATTCTAGGCGAAAAGTGCTTTTCATCTTCAACCCTCTTGGTGTCACAAATGTGAGATATTATTTCTTGCCAAGGTGCTTTGGGGTTTTCCCAATGCCCCATTTCACTAAGCAACTCATGAGAGTTAGTTCTTCTTTTAGTAATATTGATTCTCTTCTTTATGCTAGTCAAAACAAATAGATACTTTTGATCTTCAAGGTTAGTGTTAACCACATTATTATAATATCTTAATTTTCTTTTATCCTCTTATTCTTTATCACACCATAGTCTCTCCTTAAATTTATCTTGTAAAATATTTTTAATATCATCAGTGTTCTGCATAATAACTTCTTCTTTTATTCCCCAATGATTTAGCCAAGACTTGGCATCATTATGTCATCTCCGATTGAGCCATTGGTGATTTTGGTTAGAGTTTGAAGAAATTTTGGGGAGCCTCTTGTTATCCATTTTGTTTATCTTGTTCTTGTACATTAATTACTTAATCATAGCTATGTCTCAATGGGGAATGACTCGCTTCGACAAGGAGGATATGATAGGGTGTATTGCCCTTAATTTTGAGATTATAAGTTATAAAATTATTTTGGATCTGCTCTATCTTTCTCCAGGATTCTCGAGAGATACTGCATCCCCAAACTCCAAATCCATATAAGATAACAAGAGTGACAAGAGTCTCAAAGATGAACTTTTTCTTATCCTATAGCCAAAGGTCTGTTAATTTACAATTATTTTCAAGCCCATAAGAAGATTCCACCCTTCATTTATACTTTCTCAATGCTATAGTTCCAATTAATCTTGTGAAGAATATCAATTCCAAGATAGTTGTATAAAGACACTTCCTCCAAGATATTGTTGTCATATACAAAATTATCGTAGGTGATCTTGTTGAATTTAATGATCATAACCTTCATTTTGTCAGTGTTAACAGTCATACCTATACTAGAGAAGAATTCTTTGAGGATTCCAAGCTACTTAGTAAGGTTATAGGGAGTCCTTTCCATAAGAACAATATCATTGACATAGAGAAGAATGATGGTTACTATACTAGCAAGAGTTGGTCCAACACAACCTGCGACTTCCAAACAATCTTCTAACTTTTCAATGTAAATTCTAAAAAGGGTAGGAGATAGAGGAAAACCTTGCTTGACTCCTATATTGCAGTTAATTTCTTCTAACCAACCCTCGATGCTCCTAAACTTGACAATAACGTTATCATACAACCTTACTGAAACAACTCTTAGCTCGGAGGGAACTTTTAGCTCTTCTAACCTATTTCAAAGGTTGGTCCTAGGCATGGTGTCAAAATATTTCCTAAAGTCAACAAAACAACAAAGGAGATTGGTTTTTATTATTACGACAATCCTCTGCAATGATCCTAAATGTGATAAGGTGGTCCATAGTTGAATGATAACCTCTAAATCTGGCTTGACATTTAGCTCTTTTTCCATGGATTTCTAGCCATATGTTTATTTTGTTTTCCAAAATACTTCCATATAGCTTAAGATAAAATGGGGCTAATCATAATGGTCCTGTAGTTAGAGGGATAAATTTTATCCCCACTTTTAAAAATAGGTACAATGAGGTTTTGATTTCAAGGTTTATGGAATCCCTGCTTGACTGCTAAATTGAAGAGCTTGTGTATGTGAGGGATCAAAATAGCCCTTCAATTTTTAACATTTCAACTTGGTAGCCCTCGATGTCCTTAGCTTTTCTGTTTGCAAGTTGTTTAACCCCAAACTTTGTCTTTAATAGAAAACACATGATATTTTGTAGAAACTTTTGGAATTTTGTCCAGGACATTATGAGATTCGTGAATATGTTTAAGGTAGGATTTCTAGTCTTTCAGGGGAATCATAGAATTTTCTTTAGTTTTATGACATAATTTTCCTCCAAAATTTCTTTGGATCCAGCTTAGAAAGGTGCAAAAAATTCTCTTGTGTTCTATTTATGTAGTGCTTTGTATCTATTAATTTTAGAATATTTGAAAGACTCATTACATGCATCCATGATGGATTTTGTAGCAAGTTTACACTTGTTATCATACCAAGGGTTGACAATTATATTCTTCTTTTTACACAACACTTCGATATATGATTATTTTATGGAGGTAGAGAGGGTTGTAAAATTACAATAGATGTCATCAATATTGTTTTTATATGATAGACGATTTAATTCGGTGTTTAAGTCCTTAAAAAAGAGATCATATATATTTTTTTGTCAAAAAGAAGATGCCTTTGGTAACCAGAGTTATCTTCAAGGGGGTTTTTTGCATGATAAAATTTATAGTTAGGGTTAAAGGTATATGATTAGAGTCAGACTCATGGTCATTTAAAAGGTAAAAATTTACTATTTGGTTATAAACAGGGATATTCGATATCACATAGTCCACAACACTACTACCCAACCCATGGATACAATTCATCTATTTATATTTCGGTCACTTCATTAGACCATTGCAAATGATTATATCTTGAGAACTACAAATCTTGATTAGCTCAGTACCATATAAATTCTCGGTCAAGTCTTTCAAATTTCTCTTGTATCTATTAGCTTAGCTAAAACATGGTCCTCGTCTAGCCACATAGGATTAGGGTTGGAATCATTGGTTAAGATAATAGATTGATTAATTGTAGTTCTAGCATTAAAGTCTCCTAGCAGGAGGATACTACCTTCATTTATCAGAGTATAAATATCTTTTCCTAAGCTTTTATAGGGACAATTTTTATCTAGATTGTTTTTTGTATAAAAGGTATAATTAATAGGTGCAAAATAACAAATTGCTATATACATCTTCTTATCATTGATATCTGAAATCTCCACCCAAATGAAGTGATTGAGAAGGTCTCTTTTATGAAGACGAATGTGAGGATAAATGTTTTTTCTTATGTAACAAACTATGCCTCCAACCCCTCTACGGGAGGATTTCTTGTTCCATGTTGACCACAATATAGATCTGTCTACGTTAGGGACCTTAGATTCCTCATGCTCTCAATTTTCAACCAGAAATATCATATCAATTTCAGTTGGGATCCAACTTAATATAGGCTCTTTGTTCCAGGGAAAGCCTCGAGAGTGTCAAGAAAGGATCTGAAGTGTCTCAAATTTCTATTTATTGTTATTTTTTTTTTGTTTCTATCCCTAATTATAGCTTTTCGTTTCCTAATTATTACCCATTTTCCTTCATTTCTGGCTTTTTTTACCTTTTGAACCTCATTCCTTAATTTAGCTTGATCTTTTGGAATGAAGTCTTCATTTATAAATATTCCAAACCTTTTTAAACTCATAGTTTTACTAAGTATATCATATTTAAGGGCATTAGAGCTTACCATAACCCAAATCAAGTGATCTTTATGTTCAATTATTTTGCCCAACCTTTTTGCTTCTACAAGGCCAATTGTTTCAATTTATGATTTATTTTTTAATTCCTCCTAAACTATTGCTAATGTGTCCTCATCCTTCTGTATTTTTATACCAAAAACTATGAGGTTGAAGGTTCTTTTGTTATGCGCTTGGTCTAACTCTAGAATCTTATTCATTTCCTCTTTGATAGGTTTGATATCCAATTTGTATTCCACGCTATTTAGGGCCAAATTTTTAATTATCTTTTCTTCTAGGTCTTTAATCTTGTCCCTAAGATTGCTATTTTCTTCCACTTCTTCTTCCTTCTTTGATTGTTTTTGTTCTCGGTTGCTTTTTTCTATTTCTTGTAATCTAGCCTCCATTTTCTGTAGTTGAGTCTTAAATCCTAATAGTTTATTGTTTATCTATCTCTAGATATTATTTTCTAAGGATTTAAATTTATTATCAAGCATTGCTACTAACTCACTTCGAATCATTGCTACCAATTCACTTTGAAGTTTGTCTCTTCTCTTTCTACGTTTTCTATTAATTCTATAGATTCATGTAGACTATATAGGGTTACTTTGTTAGGTCT
>JASDQU010735846.1:50529-61907 GCA_032191745.1 Picea mariana | reverse complement strand
TAGCTATATCAGATCTAAGAGAGTCTGATATTATACCCGGGTTGAAAGTAGTCAAGCTTCTACTTTTTGACAGTTTGTACCAAGGCATAGAGCTCCTTTTCATAGGTAGGGTACTTGAGTAATGCCCCATGAAATACTTTAGAATGATAACAAACAAGCGTTCCTCCCTGCATCAAGATTTCTCCCATGGCATAACCACTTGCATCTATTTCCACTTATAATGGTGTTTGCAAGTTTGGTAGTATGAGCACTAGTGTTTGAATGATTTTTCTTTTCATCTCATTAAAGGAAATCTACTAATTCTTCCCCCACTGGAAACTCTTATTGCTCGTTATTAATACATGGAGTGGTGCAACTAGTACTAAAAATGAAGCTATGAATTTCTGTAAGAATTGTAATGCCCCAACAAAGCTCCTAACTTCTGTGCAATTTGTAGGAAATGACCATTTCATGATGGCCTACATCTTGGTTGGATCCATCTTGATCTTGCCTCCATCAATCACATACCCTAGATACATTGAATATTGTTGAAAAAACTTGCATTTCTTGAGATTGGCTAGTAGCTGGTGCTTCTTCAGGGTCTCTAACACCTGCATAAGATCTAAGATGTGCTCCTCCCATGAAACATTGTAAACCAATATATCATCTAAATAGACAATAACAAATGAATCTATATAAGGGCATAAACCATAATTCATTAATATCATAAATGTAATTGGTGCATTTCATAAACCAAATGGCATAACCAACCACTCATATAAACCTTGCCTTGTGATGAAGACAATCTTCCAAGTATCTTCTTCTTTGACTCGTACTTGGTGATATTATGATTTCAAATCTAGCTTAGTGAAGTACTTGGCTTGCTGAAGTTGGTCCAACAGATCATTGATCTTGGGTAGAGGGTGCCAATTCTTTAATGTAATCATGTTCAATGCGTTGTAATCGATTCACATTCTCCAAGTCCCATCCTTCTTGGGAAAAAATATGATGGGTGAACCACAAGGTGAGGTACTTGGTCAAATCACACCATGCTCCAACAATTGTTGCAGCTATTTCTTTACTTCGTTTTCTTCCAGAATAGAGTGTCTGTACAACCAAATGTTCAACAAGGGGGAGTCTAGAAATAATTGGATTTCGTGCTCCACTTCCCTCTTCTATGGTATCCATTTAGGCTCATGGAATACTCCCCTATATTCCTTTAGGAACTCCAATTCATATTTTTTCTCCTTAGTACACCCTTCCAAGGATGTCTTTGCTTTTAACAACTCTTCACCAGAATGATTTTCCCTTAGGAAAAGTAAAACATATTTCTTATTGGAACTAATCAATTTCTTGGCTTGGTTAAGACTTATAAATGAGATAATTGACTTTCCTTTATGTGCGTTGATGATATATGACTTCCCATCCTTGATTAGTCGACATTGGTTGGCTCTCCACATGAATATTTCATCCCTGATGTACACGTAGGGGCTTCCAAACACTACTGCACATACGTCAATAGGTACTACATCCAATTCCACTTCATCGATAAAATCAACACTTATAAGAAATTTAGTCTTACATTGTTTCATTATCTTGATCTGTGCATCCTTTTCTACCCATCCTAATGGATATGAGCTAAGATGATCACAAACCTCCAGTTCAATCTTTCCAACCAGATCCACTGCTATTAGATTAAACTGTGAACTAGAGTCGAATATAGAGTCTATCTTGGTCTTCTTGACCTGAATCTTGATGTGAAAGATTTTGGTCATCTCCTTCTCTTCCTAGCGACGAAGGCTACTTAGATTCACCTCCTTCCACATCAATTTGCAGACAATCTTATCATCCACATCTGAGATACTTTCAACTTGATTGCTCGAATTTGTGGCTAGAAGATTATTTTTCTTTTCTTCCTTCTTACGGTTCTTTGGTTTGATCTCCGGATGTAGTTTCCAATACTTTTACTCAACGTGATTATTAATATTGCAATGGTTGCAATGATTTATAGGGTCTTTTCACTGATGTGTAGTGGTAGCTATCTTCCTATCCTTTCCCCCTTTCCACTTATTCTTCCCCTCCTTGGAAGCTTCCTGGTGCTCTTTCTGCTTGGAATCTCTTGGATTTCCTTTCTTGTGGCCTATGGTTTCAAGATATTGTGTCTATACAAATGTCGTGTCCATTGTCCTTGGCTTGAAACACATCACTTGCTTTCACATATGACTATGTAGACCTCCTAGATACTTGAGGAATATATCTAGGTTCTTGGGAGAGATACTCAAAATGATGGTCATATTCTTGAACTTGGTGGTGTACTCTTGTACACTCTACCCTTGCCTTTGCCTGAAGTAATGCCAACAGATCCATTGTAATGCATTGATCTCACCTTGGTATGGATTTATGTCCACTTTCGCTTCCATATTGATTAGGGACCATGAAGGGTTTATGACACTAGAAATCAACCGTTCTTTCTCGGTTTTTTTTCGTGACTCATTTTCTGGGTCTTCTTTATCTCTTGATTTCCCATTTGATTCGGTTTCTGAGTTCGAGCGTCCAACTTCTCTGAATGATCTAAGATTGCTGGCTAGAGCCACCATGAGGATGGATATATTGCGAGATATGTCAGTGACTTGCTCTTCCAGCCTCGCAATTCTCTCCTTTGTCGGATCACGAGAATAGGCTCGTCTACCATGGCTAGGGTTCTACGACTTTCTTCTTAAACCAATTTCTAGATCCCTGCAACTTTCCACAAATACCTAAAGAAAAACTGCTTTGATACGAATATGATCTATAAAGTGCTATCAATATTCCATTGGGACAGTGCGTCACAACATATTTGATAAATAAAACTAAAATCTACATTATGAAGGTTAAATTCCTTTTGACTCCAAAATATTTAGTTACTGATTTTCTTCTCATGTATGAAATATCTCAAATGGGAAAAATATATAAAAGTAAAATAAAATTACACACCATCTAAAAAATAACACAACTTTTCTTTAGGAAACCCTTATGAGAGAAAAACCAGTTAGAAAGTGAGGCTACTTTGCTATCTTTTCTCTGTTATGGAAATAACACAAGTACAAAGGAGAGGGCTCTCTTTATGGAATTTTATGAGACCTGTGGCATGTTAGGTTGATATAGAACATTAACCGCCTATGTTATTTTCCTTATTTTTTCCACTCTCAGTTGTTCTTCTCTGCGATGGAACACAATACAATATCATAGAATGGAACCCCTTCACCTCCTAGCAACCCAATATTTAACATAGCTCGATAGTCGTCTAGGGTTAGGGTTTTGACATCCTCAACCCTCAATTGTGATAAGGTTTTGGAACTTATGGAATCTTCTTGAAAGTACTCACGTGGTAGCCCCATATCCCTAAGTAATGGGGGCTAACGTGACATTCTCTCGTACCATGGTGGTCAACACGATAGTTTATTTTTTAGGAGGCATAAATTTTGAAAACACGCTCCGATTGACGTGATTTTCACACCATTGGAAATGTATCGATGTGTAGAATAACATTACGAGGTCCATGCCATTTATGGGAAATTTTTGACTCCCAACAATGTCGTTTGATGCCTCAAAATGGCTTTGAAAGGTTTCAAACTCCAATTTTCCAAACTGGGAATTTTCATTAAAATGACTCCGCAAGCTGATTCCTCTAATTTTTTCCACTCTGAAATCATTGAGATAGATGACAAATAATATAATGATACAATTTGGATCACTCTCGATGCTTGATAGATCCAAGTTTAAGATGAATTTACATTGGTTTATTATTTTAAATGTTAGCATGTATATAGTTATTTAATTTATTTTTTAATTGAGTCGACTTTATTTTTTTTAATTGAGAAGACTTTAATTTTTTTTAATGTAACGTTATCTAACATAACGTAACCCTAATGTGATGACATCTCTCCCATACTGGGATATAGATCACATTGCTACTCTTGGTGCAAAGAGGACCTCACCACTCTCGGTCCAAAAATTTAAAATATTTTTAAATTTATATTTTAATGAAAATCGATGTAATAAATTTATACCAAATAATATTAACATAGTAGAAATACTAATACTAATATGATGTTAAAAATATTAAAGTAAAATTTAAATATGACGATGACGATGATGGTTAATGTCCACTGATACCAAAATTGGTTTATCATACCTTAATAAAAGTAAGATATTACATGGATTTCTTTAAAATGTTATTTCGATGGTTGAGAAGCATTAAGAGAAGCATTCCAAGATCACTAAAGTTTTGATGACATAGAAGGTTAGGAAGGTTGATACTGTGACACATATTTTGAAATTGGGATATAATTTGTGTATACACAGGGTATTCTAGGTGAAAAGTGCTTTTCATCTTCAACCCTCTTGGTGTCACAAATGTGAGATATTATTTCTTGCCAAGGTGCTTTGGGGTTTTCCCAACGCCCCGTTTCACTAAGCAACTCATGAGAGTTAGTTCTTCTTTTAGTAATATTTATTCTCTTCTTTATGCTAGTCAAAACAAATAGATACTTTTGATCTTCAAGGTTAGTGTTAACCACATTATTATAATATCTTAATTTTCTTTTATCCTCTTATTCTTTATCACACCATAGTCTCTCCTTAAATTTATCTTGTAAAATATTTTTAATATCATCAGTATTCTGCATAATAACTTCTTCTTTTATTCCCCAATGATTTAGCCAAGACTTGGCATCATTATGTCATCTCCGCTTGAGCCATTGGTGATTTTGGTTAGAGTTTGAAGAAATTTTGGGGAGCCTCTTGTTATCCATTTTGTTTATCTCGTTCTTGTACATTAATTACTTAATCATAGCTATGTCTCAATGGGGAATGACTCGCTTCGACGAGGAGGATATGATAGGGTGTATTTCCCTTAATTTTGAGATTATAAGTTATAAAATTATTTTGGATTTGCTCTATCTTTCTCCAGGATTCTCGAGGGATACTGCATCCCCAAACTCCAAATCCATATAAGATAACAAGAGTGACAAGAGTCTCAAAGATGAACTTTTTCTTATCCTATAGCCAAAGGTCTGCTAATTTACAATTATTTTCAAGCCCATAAGAAGATTCCACCCTTCATTTATACTTGTGAAGAATATCAATTCCATGATAGTTGTATAAAGACACTTCCTCCAAGATATTGTTGTCATATAAAAAATTATCGTAGGTGATCTTGTTGAATTTAATGATCATAACCTTCATTTTGTCAGTGTTCACAGTCATACCTATACTAGAGAAGAATTATTTGAGGATTCCAAGCTACTTAGTAAGGTTATAGGGAGTCCTTTCCATAAGAACAATATCATTGACATAGAGAAGAATGATGGTTACTATACTAGCAAGAGTTGGTCCAACACAACCTGCGACTTCCAAACAATCTTCTAACTTTTCAATGTAAATGCCAAAAAGGGTAGGAGATAGAGGAAAACCTTGCTTGACTCCTATATTGCAGTTAATTTCTTCTAACCAACCCTCGATGCTCCTAAAATTGACAATAACGTTATCATACAACCTTACTGAAACAACTCTTAGCTCGGAGGGAACTTTTAGCTCTTCTAACCTATTTCAAAGGTTGGTCCTAGGCATAGTGTCAAAATATTTCCTAAAGTCAACGAAACAACAAAGGAGATTGGTTTTTATTATTATGACACTCCTCTGCAATGATCCTAAATGTGATAAGGTGGTCCATAGTTGAATGATAACCTCTAAATCCGGCTTGACATTTAGCTCTTTTTCCATGGATTTCTAGCCATATGTTTATTTTGTTTTCCAAAATACTTCCATATAGCTTAAGATAAAATGGGGCTAATCATAATGGTCCTGTAATTAGAAGGGTAAATTTTATCCCCACTTTTAAAAATAGGTACAATGAGGTTTTGATTTCAAGGTTTATGGAATCCCTGCTTGACTGCTAAATTGAAGAGCTTGTGTATGTGAGGGATCAGAATAGCCCTTCAATTTTTAACATTTCAACTTGGTAGCCCTCGATGTCCTTAGCTTTCCTGTTTGCAAGTTGTTTAACCCCAAACTTTGTCTTTAATAGAAAACACATGATATTTTGTAGAAACTTTTGGAATTTTGTCCAGGACATTATGAGATTCGTAAATATGTTTAAGGTAGGATTTCTAGTCTTTCAGGGGAATCATAGAATTTCCTTTAGTTTTATGACATAATTTTCCTCCAAAATTTCTTTGGATCCAACTTAGAAAGGTGCAAAAAATTCTCTTGTGTTCTATTTATGTAGTGCTTTGTATCTATTAATTTTATAATATTTGAAAGACTCATTACATGCATCCATGATGGATTTTGTAGCAAGTTTACACTTGTTATCATACCAAGGGTTGACAATTATATTCTTCTTTTTACACAACACTTCGATATATGATTATTTTATGGAGGTAGAGAGGGTTGTTGTAAAATTACAATAGATGTCATCAATATTGTTTTTATATGATAGACGATTTAATTCGGTGTTTAAGTCCTTTAAAAAGAGATCATATATTTTTTTTTGTCAAAAAAAAGATGCCTTTGGTAACCAGAGTTATCTTCAAGGGGGTTTTTTGCATGATAAAATTTATAGTTAGGGTTAAAGGTATATGATTAGAGTCAGACTCATGGTCATTTAAAAGGTAAAAATTTACTATTTGGTTATAAACAGGGATATTCAATATCACATAGTCCACAACACTACTACCCAACCCATGGATACAATTCATCTATTTATATTTCAGTCACTTCATTAGACCATTGCAAATGATTATATCTTGAGAACTACAAATCTTGATTATCTCAATACCATATAAATTCTCGGTCAAGTCTTTCAAATTTCTCTTGTATCTATTAGCTTAGCTAAAATAAGGTCCTCGTCTAGCCACATAGGATTAGGGTTGGAATCATTGCTTAAGATAATAGATTGATTAATTGTAGTTCTAGCATTAAAGTCTCATAGCAAGAGGATACTGCCTTCATTTATCAGAGTATAAATATCTTTTCCTAAGCTTTTATAGGGACAATTTTTATCTAGATTGCTTTTTGTATAAAAGGTATAATTAATAGGTGCAAAATAACAAATTGCTATATACATCTTTTTAGCATTGATATCTGAAATCTCCACCCAAATGAATTGATTGAGAAGGTCTTTTTTATGAAGACAAATGTGAGGATACATGTTTTTTCTTATGTAACAAACTATGCCTCCAACCCCTCTACGGGAGGATTTCTTGTTCCATGTTGACCACAATATAGATCTATCTACGTTAGGGACCTTAGATTCCTCATGCTCTCAATTTTCAACCAGAAATATCATATCAATTTTGGTTGGGATCCAACTTAATATAGGCTCTTTGTTCCAGGGAAAGCCTCGAGAGTGTCAAGAAAGGATCTGAAGTGTCTCAAATTGCTATTTATTGTTATTTTTTTTTTGTTTCTATCCCTAATTATAGCTTTTCGGTTCCTAATTATTACCCATTTTCCTTCATTTCTGGCTTTTTTTACCTTTTGAACCTCATTCCTTAATTTATCTTGATCTTTTGGAATGAAGTCTTCATTTATAAATATTCCAAACCTTTTTAAACTCATAGTTTTACTAAGTATATCATATTTATGGGCATTAGAGCTTACCATAACCCAAATCAAGTGATCTTTATGTTCAATTATTTTGCCCAACCTTTTTGCTTCTATAAGGCCAATTGTTTCAATTTCTGATTTATTTTTTATTTCCTCCTAAACTATTGCTAATGTGTCCTCATCCTTCTGTATTTTTATACCAAAAACTATGAGGTTGAAGGTTCTTTTGTTATGCTCGTGGTCTAACTATAGAATCTTATTCATTTCCTCTTTGATAGGTTTGATATCCAATTTGTATTCCACGCTATTTAGGGCCAAATTGTTAATTATCTTTTCTTCTAGGTCTTTAATCTTGTCCCTAAGATTGCTATTTTCTTCCACTTCTTCTTCCTTCTTTGATTGTTTTTGTTCTCGGTTGCTTTTTTCTATTTCTTGTAATCTAGCCTCCATTTTCTGTAGTTGAGTCTTAAATCCTAATAGTTTATTGTTTATCTATCTCTAGATATTATTTTCTAAGGATTTAAATTTATTATCAAGCATTGCTACTAACTCACTTCGAATCATTGCTACCAATTCACTTTGAAGTTTGTCTCTTCTCTTTCTACGTTTTCTATTAATTCTATAGATTCATGTAGACTATATAGGGTTACTTTGTTAGGTCTTCTTATATTAGATTTAGGTATGAACGATGAATTATTCATATTTAAAAGAAAAATAAATAAATAAGAAACTTGTGCATTTGATTCACCGTAGGGTTTGAATAGTTAGGGACAAAGTTATCGTAGATAAGATTTACCACATAACAGATTCACCGTAGACTCCAGAGATACATGTTCATGCTGTAGTACCAGAAAGATAATATTCACCACCATAGATATAATATTCACCGCATCAATTCATTGCAGAGATAATATTCACCACCATAGATATAATATTCATCGCATCAATTCACAACAGAGATAATATTCACCTCCAACCGTAGGGTTTAAATAGTCACCAATAGAGTTACCATAGATTAGGTTTACTACAGACCATTCATCATTGACCCAGAGATAAATATTCATAAATGAATTTATAAACTAATATTAATATTGTAATATATTTTTAAAAATATTAGAATTAAATTTAAATATATAATATTAATATTGTAATATATTTTTAGTAATAATAATTAATATTGAAGTATAATAATAAGTAAATATATTAGATTATTAATCATAATAATATAAATTTTTAATGTGTATATGAGTAACAAATTTATACTAATTGTTGTCTAGGATCTTAGCAACAGAGTGGAACACCCCCAAAATTTTCTTGATCTCTTAGCTCGGTTGAGGAACAAGTATCAAGGGTCATTGAAAAATAAGCTCAACTTCACCAAAATATAGGATGAAATGCCAAAGTTTGTATGCTGGAATGTATGGCTTGCGAGGAACAAAAAGATTTTCAATGAGGAGGACAACAATTCATGTCACATAGCAACCAATGTTGTGTCCTCTTTAGAAAAAAACTTAAATCAATATTTATCCCTTCTGGACAAGGGAATATACATGGTTGAAGAGGCCTGGTCTAGAAGATGAAATATGACTGTCTTTGTCTCACCAGGGAAGTTTCCTAAAAAGAATGCCAGACAAAGTTGGACAATTAGAATGCAATCATTGGAATTTCTAGATTGGAAAGCACATCAAAAAGCTCACATGATTTTCTTTGATGGAGCCTCAAAGGATAACCCTAGGGTGGTAGGTTGTTGATAAAAAATATGGTTTTAAAATATTTAATATAACGTGATGAGAATAAATCCCCCTACGTTTTTAAAGAGGTGGTACTCCTCTATCAATAATTCATATTTTACAAAAGAAGACTATAAAAGACTAGGTTTGCAAAAAATAAATATTCACATGAAAAGAAATCTTGAGAGAGGACCAGGATTATTGAGTGTATGAGTATTCACAATATGATACAAGACAATAAACCATAAAGATAAGGAATCTTAAAATATAACATTTTGATCATAGAATGATCAAAATAACACATCATTAGACAAGATCAGAAAATGGTTCCTATTCACAAAAAACTTGACATGATTACTGCATTAGACTCAAAATATATTTTGATAAACAATACATTTGAAACCTGATGCTTTAAAATCAAAGTATGAGAAATCACTAATGTAATGCCCCAAATAGTTCTCTAGGGATCCTAAAAAAATATACAAATGTTTGCATTAAAAATAGTAATGTCTGAAATGTTCATGAAAAGTAAAATGCATTCGTCCTTCAAGAAGGAATGGGATTGGGCTCCTGCGGACCATGAATTAAAGAAAGACATGGAAGAAAGAAAATGAAAACATTTAGAGGTCGGCCTTTGGTTTTCACAGATTTTGAAACAAGAAAGGTTGGGTGACTGCCAACTGAGAAAAATGAAATAATGTGATTACTTGACTTACTATGATGGAAAAGAGAGATCATATTATTCATTTTCTTGTCTCGGTGCTTTTTGTAGTCTTTGGATGGAGTTTCCATGGCATTTGTAACTAACTTTGGTTGATATGGCTTAGTTCTCTTTATCAATGCTTTCTTTAACCATACTTTTATATATTCTTGCATGGGAGTGACCATTGTCTCGTGTTTAATCTTAGCATTGAACAATTCTTTCTCAATATCCCTTATGTCAAAACTGAGTTGGTGCAATGTGTCTTCAACCTCATCATTCTTGTTTACATAATGAATCAATCATTTTTCTACTTCCTCTTGCGAGTATTCAGTGATTTCATTAAATTCATTTTCTCATTCAACTTTTAAGGCATCCATATGTTCTTGTAATTGTTCCTTGGAGAGTAGAATTGAATCCATTATTAAATGTGGACCCCTCATCTCTTTTGTTAAATCAACAAGTTGTAGAAACAAATCATCCGTTTTTCCATTTATGCTATCATATTTCTCATGTAATTCTTTTAAACATTGAATCATTTTTAATCATCCAACATTAATCTACCTTAATCTAATTTTTTTCTCTCCTTTGCATGTCATTAATATTAGATATTTTAGTAGAGAATGTGCCAACAATTTCCTGGTAGAATTTTTCATCATTTTCCAGGTCTGCTTGGAGATATTCTTTGAAATTTGTAATCCTTGAATAGAGTATAGTAAAAATAGTAGCTAGTTCCCATATATCAAAGATCAATGAAATTCTCTTTTTGATGTTCTTTCCAACATACTGTCGGATGTCAACCAATAGTTTTGAAGTACCCCTTATCTGGGAACTATATTTTGAAATGTCTTTAAAAGTATTGAGAGGCTGGATGGTGGCAATCGGCTCGAAAAAGAAAAAAATAGGCTTCGACCATAAGGAAATATCCAACTCTTTTATTCTTTATTTCAATAATCAATTTTCTATTTCAACTTCACCAATTGAGGATTTGAATTCTTCTCCGACTACTTCGTGAAATTGCATGATTTTTGAAGGTAGTATCCCATGTAGATCAATTTCAGAGTTCCATTTCTCAACAACTTTTTTATTTTTAAGATTAATTTTTTCAATCAAAAATCTTTTGGATTCCTTTTTGTAAGTAACATGGTGTAATGTGACAGGCTCTTCTTAAAAAAGAAATGGCTCTTGACAACCCAACTCTTGTGTTACTTCTCTATTTTCTAACAATCTCTGTGCGACCCAATCAAGGTCTTCTTTTTTTGCATCTACTTCCATGTCTTCAGATTTAGGTACAAGTATTTTTCCATTTTGGGTTACTTCTCTTTTCCTCTTAAGTGCAACATGGGCAGTGTGAGTTTTACCAATGTTTCCTTTTGGAA
>JASDQU010735846.1:38264-50277 GCA_032191745.1 Picea mariana | reverse complement strand
CAAATGATCAGACTTAGAGCAGACTACTCTTCGCTCGACTGACTTACAAACTTTTAGAAAGACACGAAGCTTCAGACAAAAGGGAAGCTTAGAGACTCGGACTCTAGACTCTCACGCACTAACTCTGTGATTCTGCGATGCTGCGATAATGAGCTCTCACCCTTCATTTATACAATATTTTGAAGGTAGAGTCATCATGAAGCTTAAACTCGAAGAGACTTGTGGTCCTACATGTCGGCCACTCAATCATACTTTTGAGATTTGGCGGATAAATTCACGCAGGAATCTCCGACCAAATCATCAACTTTATTTCTTATCAACCGAAAGTAGATAGAACTATATATCTGTCAGTGTTGTCATGCAAGATTCCTTGAACAGATGACTATTAACAAGACATAAAGTAGATCATCTTTGGAAATGTGGGTCAAACCTCACCAAAAGTCGGAGAAGTGCTCCGAGTTTCCAAGATTCTCTTTATTTGACATGACCACACTTTACTTATGACTTGACCACACTATGTACAAAGTGGAGTTTAATGACGGCAACCCACGGAACCCGAATGGCACCACTGTCGGCCATTTAGACATGAATTTACACAGTGGGGTTTGATATGTAAACCCACAGAAACCAATTATTCTAATGGATAATCATGAAAGTGTATGAAGGTATAAGGGTCCCAATGTTGGGTATACACTTCTCTGAATGGTTCAGGATATCCTCGTTACTTTCTTCTTTTTGATGGAGTACAAACTTGGTTCGAATTACCTATGGATGTTTTTCTCTTACAAACATCATCTTATATTCTTCTTCTGAGAACAAATCAGCAAAAGAAGCTCAGGAAAAAAGACAGTTAGTTTTAAAAACTCACTGTAATAGATGTGGGGCAAACAATCATGAACCCAATGCATGCCCCTAGAATCCATTTAAAAGAGAAGAAAGTTCATCTTCTCCAAGAAGGATGTTGCCCTACTACTACCAGTACATCTGAATTTGAATATAATTCAGAAAATGAAATTTTGATGAATCAGTATTGTAATTGCAGTAATCCAAATTTTTGTTCTTGTGAAAGTGATACTGACAGTTCTGATTCTGAATCAGAACCTGAAAAACAACAAAAGCTGAAAGTCTGCATGTTTCATAATACAGGAGATCATGAAGCACAAATGCTTTCCCAGATTAAAAGCCTCCATATTTCTCACAGATAGATTTTTGGTTGGGAAGATATGCAGATTTTGATACAAAATTTTGTACTTTCATACTAGTACATAGCCCAATCAAAGCCTTAGTTATCATGGAGTAGATTTCTCCCCAGGTGTACATTTCATAGGGGAGTTTGAACACTTCCTCCATCTTTAGGTATTCTACAAATTTATTTAGTAGAGCTCCCAAGTAAACCTGTTTCCATAATAGATTTTCAGTTTTTTTGACCTCAAAAATTCTGTGTCCATACCCTATGAAATTGTTCATACTCAGACATTTTTCTGCATTTCATGTTCATGAGAATGATCTCATGTTTGTCTGCAATTTCATTTTTTGTTCCACACCAGTGCTCAAGTATTGCAGTAGTAAGAGCACCAATCATATTGTTTACTACAATTCCATCAGTATGGTATACAATATCTCATTCTTCATCTTTAAGGATTTCTGCTTCCATTTTTGTAATCATCAAGGGAGAAGAAATATCTTCCCACCATTTGCTAAGAGTTCCTTTGAAGCACTGGATAATTGTTTTGCATGCCTCTACCTCAGTTTTTCCTTTCATACACATGATCTTGTATGAGACATACATTTTGTCAATCATTTGTCTTACTTGTGCGATTGACAGATTGTCAATGCGCCATTCTTGGAACCAATCTTCAGCAAATGTTTAGGTATCTGGAAGCCTACCTTTCCCAACCAAGTCAGGAGCTGATGGTCTGGTAGAGTGATGTGGAAGGTCTTCATAGGCTGGATTTTTTATGGTTACTAAAGCTCGACCATCTTTAGGAGTCTTAGAAGAAGATTCAGGCAGTTCTTCTTCTGGGGGAAAATGTGATGGGAATCTTTTTACAATTTCTATCTCAGAAGGTTTATGTACAGTAGATAGAATAGAAATATGAGGGCTGGGAAGGATAAAGGAGCTTGGGATAGGTTTGTCAGAATGACTACTCTTGCCTTTTTATCTCTGTTAAAGTTTTTCCCATGTTTGAAAAAGCATTGCCCAATCCTTCCATGATTTCTTCATGGTTCCTGCTGGATTTCCTGGCCCTATAGGAAATCTCTGATAAGGCAGAATCCATTTTATCTTTGACTTCAATGACTTTTCCTTGTATTTGATCCACAGATTGAACTATGATGTTTGTGGATACTTGAAGATCCAAAATTTGATCTTTTCGGGCATAGTCATTGGTTATAAAGGTGTGTGTAGCCATCCCCCTTAAAGCAGTATTCGTTCAGTTAATCTGTTCAGAAACTGACTGGACCCTTTTATCTATTCCGGACAATTGGATGGCTTCTTCTGATAATAATAAAGGAATTGCTTTTACTTGTTTGACATTATCTTCTAACACAATTCCTTTAAAGGGTGGAAAAGTAGAATTTGATTCAACAATACTTCCATCAATGCTTTTCCACTTATATTTTGGAGAAGGAGATTATGAGGTTTCTCCTATTACTTGGACTATAGTCCATTGTTTTGATTTCCTCCATTCAAATAAGGAAATCCAAATATTTTCTTCAGTCATGAATTTTTGTCACTCTTTGGCTAATCTAAGTTTTTCAGGATTTGGCATGACTGCATTGAATTCTTTTGTTTCAGGATTTGTAAACAAATCTCAGTTCAGCATTATTTTGATCCATTCTTCAGGAATAGACCCTTTTCTGACACCCTCTCATGATTGTATGAAATTTTTGAATTTCATCTATAGAAGGTCTTTGGATATCATTAGGTAAGGGATTGGTAAGTCTACAATCAGGGATGACTATATCACATTGTTCAACATACCCTAACCCATACTTTGGAGTGTTAGGTGGTCTCATGCCCTTATAAATGTATTTGATTCTTGGATCTAATGATTCTATTGAGGGCATATAATGGATCATGAAATAGAAAGCATGTTCAGAAGTGGATGTAGATGACTCTATAGTATTTTGTACAGATCTAACATCTTCTAAAGAATCCATGATAGCAGATATTACTATTTCTGCACAGAAAAGCAGGGCTTTTAATCTCCAGAGAGAGAGAGAGAGAGAGAATGTCAGATAGGCTCTTGGCCGACAGCTCCGGAGAGAGAGAATGTCAGATAGGCTCCTGTCCGACTGCTCAGGCAGAAACTAGCAAATCCTTATACTTAGATAAAGCAGATATTTTTGTCTGGACAATTACAAGAACCATGTGGTTCTACAGCAGAAAGAAATGGAGTACAAAGGATACAGTTTACTGGTAGGTCTGAGATTTGATATCTCATTCCTAAAGCGTATTCTCCAAGAATCAAGATACCTTATCACACTACCAAGCATAAATGAGAGCCCTCCCAAAAGGCTTGAATTGACATTTGTCTCTGAAGCTCATACTCAAATTGCTTATTGTAACAGAAGCTTGGTAATTGTAGAAGTTTGGGATGATCAGCGAAATGCTCCTGTAACTCATTATTTGGCTGATAGCAGTCCCTGGGAAATTTTTGAAAATAATTGGATACCAGAATGGCAGCTCAAGGCTTCAGAAAAAATAGAATTGGGGTTGCCTGGATTTTCAAGGAATACTAACATAAATGTACTACCTCCCCAGCATATACTTGGTAGAATACATCAAGCCTCTACTATTGCCGCCAGAGAAAAAATAGTGGAAATAAGAGATCTTAGCAAATCTGATCTGCTAACAGAGAATAGTTTGATCAGCAAACATAGAGATGGCAAGAAACTCTTGCATGGAACTTCTTCCAGATTAATAGGATGAGAACACTACAGGATTGACCAAATGGGAATCCAAAAGAACAATTGTTTAATATAAACTATCATCAATACAAATCAATGTGGTTTAATATTTGTCTATGGACAGACAGATACAAATATTATTATTGTATGATAAAAATTGTAGATTCCTTCATTTTAAGCCCTAAACCTGATTGGTTAATGGAATGGTGGTATAAGTTTGGAATAAATCCAGTTGGGATACATCCCCAAGTATCAGAAGTTGGTAGAATGTTTATTTTCCCTAATAGAAGGCTTGAAACTATTGTTGATTTATTTTCAGAGGAAGAATACAAGATGATATTCATAAGAGAAAAGCATCCATGGTTAATCCGAACCAAGTTTGTACTCCATCAAGAAAAAGAAAGTAATGAGGATCCTGAACTATTCAGAAAAGTATATACCCGACATTGGGACCCTTATAACTTTAGACATTTTCATGATTACCCATTAGAATAATTGGATTTCGTGGGTTTACATATGAAACTCCACTGTGTAAATTCATGTCTAAATGGCCAACAGTGGTGTCATTCGGGTTCCGTGAGTTTTCGTCATTAAAATCCACTTTGTATGTAGTGTAGTCATGTCATAGATAAAGTATGGTCATGTCAAATAAAGAGAATCTTGGAAACTCGAAGCACTTCTCCGACTTTTGGTGTGGTTTGACCCACATTTCCAAAGATGCTCTACTTTATGTCTTGTTATGAGTCATCTGATTGGGAAATCTTGTATGACAACCCTGACAGATATGTTATTCTATCTACTTTCGGTTGATAAGAAATCAAGTTAATGATTTGGTCAGAGATTCCTGTGTGAATACATCCACCAAATCCTAATAGTAAGATTAAGTGGTCGACATGTAGGACCACAAGTCTCTTCAAGTCTAAGTCTCATGATGACTCTAGCTCCAAAATCTTGTATAAAAGAAGAAGAGGAGTTCATTATCGGGGCATCGCAGAATCGCAGAGTTAGTGTGTGAGAGTCTACAGTCTGAGTCTCTAAGCTTCCCTTCTATCTGAAGCTTCGTGTCTTTCTTAAAGTCTGTAAGTCAGTCAAACAAAGAGCAGTCTGCTCTAAGTCTGTGCATCTAGCACATATTGTAATACCCGAGTATTTTGCTCTGATTAATATAATATCAAGTCTTCCGCAAATGTGTTTAAAGCTCTGAAGTTTCTCTGATTGTCTCATATTATGCACTCATTGTGATCTCGCTTATTTGCCTATATCTGCAATCAATGTTCCTTGGTACTGTCTGATATAGTTCGTTCATCCAGATAATAAGGTTCGCTGGTAGTCGGTATAAAGGGACGGTCGAGCACTGGTAGTAAGTCCCGCCAAAGCATGGAGGCCGCTAAAGGGCAGTTGTAGGCGCGGAGGGTCCACGAAAAGCCGGCTATAGAGTTCACATAAAACTGCAAAACCCTGATGGACTTCGAGTGGTGGAGTTCATAGTTCGGACAGAGTAAAGCGGTTAACCCGACAATATTGGTCATGTCGAGAGTAGCAGAGACTAGAAGACCAGATGGCGAGAGGAGATAGTGCATGAGACAGAGCGCAAGTAGTCAAGCTTCATTCTCTGACAGAGGAGGCCCCTGACAAAGTAGTCAAGTAGTCAAGCTTCATTCTCTCTTAGATCTGATATAGCTATTTTCTCTGTGTTTTCTCTGTGTGTAAATATCTGTTTTATCTGAGTGTAAAGATTTACTAGTTTTTGCCTGAGCAGTCGGTCAGGAGCCTATCTGACATTCTCTCTCTCCGGAGCAGAGGACTAAGATTAAAAATCCTTCTTTTCTGTGCAGAAATAGTAATATCTGCTATCATGAATTCTTTACAAGATGTTAGATCTGTACAAAATACTATAGAGTCGTCTACATCCACTTCTGAACATGCTTTATGTTTCATGATCCATTATATGCCCTCAATAGAATCATTAGATCCAAGAATCAAAGACATTTATAAGGGCATGAGACCACCTGGCACTCCAAAGTATGGGTTAGTGTATGTTGAACAATGTGATACAGTCATCCCTGATTGTAGATTTACCAATCCCTTACCTAATGATATCCAAAGACCTTCTATAGATGAAATTCACAAATTTCATACAATCATGAGAGGGTGTCAGAAAAGGGTCTATTCAAGAAGAATGGATCAAAAGAATGATGAACTGGGATTTGTTTACAGATCCTGAAACAAAAGAATTCAATATAGTCATGCCAAATCCTTAAAAACTTAGATTAGCCAAAGAGTGGCAGAAATTCATGACTGAAGAAAATATTTGGATTTCCTTCTTTGAATGGAGGAAATCAAAACAAGGGACTATAGTCCAAGTAATAGGAGAAAACTCAGAATCTCCTTCTCCAAAACATAAGTGGAAAAGCATTGATGGAAGTATTGTTGAATCAAATTCTACTTTTCCACCCTTTAAAGGAATTGTGTTAGAAGATAATGCCAAACAAGTAAAAGCAATTCCTTTGTTATTATCAGATGAAGCCATCCAATTGTCCATAATATATAAAAGGATCCAGTCAGTTTCTGAACAGATTAACTGGACGAATATTGCTTTAAGGGGGATGGCTACACACACCTTTATAACCAATGACTATGCTCGAAAATATCAAATTTTGGATATTCAAGTATCCACAAACACCATAGTTCAATCTATGGATCAAATACAAGAAAAAGTCATTGAAGTCAAAGATAAAATGGATTATGCCTTATCAGAGATTTCCTTTAGGGCCAGGGAATCTAGCAGAAACCATGAAGAAATCATGGAAGGATTGGGCAACGCTTTTTTTAACATGGGAAAAACTTTAACAGAGATAAAAGGCAAAGAGTAGTCATTCTAACAAACCTATCCCAAGCTCCTTTATCCTTCCCAGCCCTCATATTTCTATTATATCTCCTGTACATAAACCTTCTGAGATAGAAATTGTAAAAAGATTCCCATCACATTTTCCACCAGAAGAAGAACTGTCTGAATCTTCTTCCAAGACTCCTAAAGGTGGTCGAGCTTTAGTAACCATCAAAAATCTAGCCTATGAAGACCTTCCACATCACTCTACCAGACCATTAGCTCCTGACTTGGTTGGGAAAGGTAGGCTTCCAGATACCCAAACATTTGCTGAAGATTGGTTCCAAGAATGGAACATTGACAATCTGTCAATCGCACAAATAAGGCAAATGATTGACAGAATGTATGTCTCATACAAGATCATGTGTATGAAAGGAAAAACTGAGGTAGAGGCATGCAAAACAATTATCCAGTGCTTCACAAGAACTCTTAGCAAATGGTGGGAAGTTATTTCTTCTCCCTTGATGATTACAAAAATGGAAGCAAAAATCCTTAAAAATGAAGAAGGAGATATTGTATACCATACTGATGGAACTGCAGTAAACAATATGATTGGTGTTGTTACTACTGCAATACTTTAGCACTGGTGTGGAACAGAAAATGAAATTGCATACAAACATGAGATCATTCTCATGAACATGAAATGCAGAAAAATGTCTGAGTATGAACAATTTCATAGGGAATGGACACAAAGAATTTTTGAGGTCAAAGAAAGTGAAAATCTATTATGGAAACAGGTTTACTTGGCATCTCTACCAAGTAAATTTGTAGAATACCTAAAAATAGAAGAAGTGTTCAAACTCCCATATGAAATGTACACCTGGGGAGAAATTTACTCCATGATCACTAAGGCTTTGATTGGGCTATGTACTACTATGAAAGTACAAAATTCTATATCAAAATCTGCATATCTTCCTGACCAAAAATCTATCTATGAGCAATATGGCTTATACCTTACAACTCCAGCCAGAAAAAGAAAAAAGATGCCTCCAAATATTAGGGAAGAAAATGGTAGAAAATATAAAGCCAGATATAAGTATATACCTAGGACTCACTATTATGAACCTAAGGATATTAAGCTCAAAAGCCATGCATATGAAGCAAAACAAGGGATCATCTGTTGGATATGTGGAAACCATGGACATTATGCCCATAATTGTCCAGAAAATATAGCCTCTAGAAAAGCCAAAGGGAAATTTTCAGAACAAAAAGCAAAGGAGGCTCAAGAAAAGAGACAGTTAGTCCTAAAGACTCACTGTAACAAATGTGGGGCAAATAATCATGAAACCAATGCATGTCCCTACAATACATTTAAAAGGGAAGAAGTTCATCTTCTTCGGGAAGGATGTTGTCCTACTACTACCACTACATCTGAATTCGAGTACAATTCAGAAAATGAAATTTTGATGAATCAGTATTGTAGTTGCAGCAATCCAAATTTTTGTTCTTGTGAAAGTGACACTGATAGTTCTAATTCTGAATCAGAACCTGAAAAGTTGCAAAAGGTGAAAGTCTGCATGTTTAAGAATATAGGAGACCATGAGGCACAAATTCTTTCTCAGATCAAAAGCCTCCCTGACGGGGATATGAAAAAGTCTCTCCTAGAAACCTTCATTAAGACTGTCAAAACAGAACAAAAGAATAAACATTTTGAATTGCCAAAGAGACAACCTTTATTTATTGATGTTTCTTTTGACAGGAATACAAAGACATACATCAAATTCAATAGAGAACCTAAATTATAGAATACCTCTCTTACTGATCTAGCTAAAGAGGTATTTTCTCTAAAAAAGGACGTCTGTGACTTGAAAGAAAAGGTCAAAAGAATTGAAGGAGATGCAGAATTTAGCTTCAAGATTGATTCATGGGCAAGGCAGGAAATCAGAGAAATAAAGGAAATGTTGAATTCCATTCCTCCTCTTGAAGATTCTCCTTTTGAATCAATTGTCCAAGACCAGACAACAATCGAGATGCAAGGAATGACAGTATGAATATTATGCCTGTAAAATATCAAAAGTATTATATCAAGATTCAGCTAGAAATAAATCAAGAAACATTTTTCTTGACCGCACTTATAGATACTGGATCAGATTTAAATTTGTTGAATAAAGATCTTATCCCTCCAAAATATTGGCTTCCTAGTTTTGGCTCAGCCACTGGACTAGGAAATGTAAATACTTCTTTTCAGTTTGAAGTCCCCAAAGGTATCGTGATCCTTGGAGAATATGATTTAGAAATGAGATATCAAATTGCAGATTTACCAGTGGACTGTATCCTTGGTACTCCATTTCTTTCTGCAGTAGAACCACATGGTTCTTGCAATTGTCTAGACCAGAGGCCAGGATATTTTATCACACTACCAAGCATGAGTGACAGTCCTCCCAAAAGGATTGAACTACCATTTGTCTCTGAATCTCATACTCAAATTGCTTATTGTAACAGAAGCTTGGTAACTATAGAAGTTTGGGATGATCAGCGAAATGCCCCTGTAACTCATGATTTGGCTGATAACACTCCCTGGGAAGTTTTTGAAAATAATTGGATACTAGAATGGCATCTCAGGACTTCAGAAAGAATAGAATTGGGGTTGCCTGGATTTTCAAAAAATACTAATATAAATGTATTGTCTCCCCAGCACATACTTGGTAGAATGCACCAAGCCTCTACTATTGCCGCGAGAGAAAAATTAGTAGAGATGAGAGACCTTAGCAGAATCAGATCTGCTAACAGAGAATGGTTTGATCAACAAACACAAAGGTGGCAAGAAACTATTGCATGGAACTTCTTCCAGATTAACAGAATGAGAACACTACAGGATTGGCCAAATGGGAGTCCAGAAGAAAAAATGTTTAATATAAACTATCATCAGTTAAATCAATGTGGTTTAATATTTGTCTATGGACAGACAGATACAAATATTATTACTGTATGATAAAGTTTGCAGATTCCTTTATTTTAGGCCCTCAACCCGACTGGTCAATGGAATGGTGGTCCAAGTTTGGAATAAATCCAATCGGAAAACACCCCCAAGTATCAGAACTTGGCAGAATGTTTCTCTTTCATAATAGAAGACTTGAAACCATTACTGATTTCTTCTCAGAAGAAGAATATAAGATGATGTTTGTAAGAGAAAAGCATCCATGGGTAATTCGAACCAAGTTTGTACTCCATCAAGAAGAAGAAAGTAACGAGGATCCTGAACTATTCAGAGAAGTGTATACCCAACATTGGGACCCTTATACCTTTAGACACTTTCATGATTATCCATTAAAATAATTGGTTTCCATGGGTTTACATATCAAACTCCATTGTGTAAATTCATGTCTAAATGGCCGATAGTGGTGCCATTCAGGTTTTGTGGATTGTCGTCATTAAACTCCACTTTGTACATAGTGTGGTCAAGTCATAAGTAAAGTGTGGTCATATCAAATAAAGAGAATCTTGGAAACTCGGAGCACTTCTCCGACTTCTGGTGAGGTTTGACCCACATTTCCAAAGATGCTCTACTTTATGTCTTGTTAATAGTCATCTGTCCAGGGAATCTTGCATGACAACCCTGACAGATATACTGTTCTATCTACTTTTGGTTGATAAAAAATAAAGTTGATGATTTGGTCGGAGATTCCTGCGTGAATTTATCCGCCAAATCTCAAAAGTAAGATTGAGTGGCCGACATGTAGGACCACAAGTCTCTTCGAGTCTAAGCTTCAGGATGACTCTACCTTAAAAATATTGTATAAATGAAGGGTGAGAGCACATTATCGGGCATCGCAGAATCGCAAAGTTAGTGTGTGAGAGTATAGAGTCCGAGTCTCTAAGCTTCCCTTCTATCTAAAGCTTCGTGTCTTTATTAAAGTCTGTAAGTCAGTCGAGCGAAGAGCAGTCTGCTCTAAGTCTGTGCATCTGGCACATATTGTAATACCCGAGTATTTTGCTCTAATTAATATAATATCAAGTCTTCCACAAATGTGTTTAAAGCTCTGAAGTTTCTTTGTTTGTCTCATATTATGCACTCATTGTGATCTCGCTTATTTGCCTATATCTGCAATAATAAGGTTATTTTCTCATCCAGATAATAAGGTTCGTTGGTAGTCAGTATAAAGGGATGTCCGAGCACTGGTAGTAAGTCCTGCCAAGGCATGGAGGCCGTTAAAGGGCAGTTGTAGGTGCGTAGTGTCCACGGAAAGCCAGCTATAGGGTTCACATAAAACTGCAAAAGCCTGATGGACTTCGGGTGGTGGGGTTCATAGTTCGGACAGAGTAAAGCAATTAACCCGACGATATTGGTCCTGTCGAGAGTAGCAGAGACTAGAAGACCAGATGGCGAGAGGAGATAGTGCATGAGACAGAGCGCAAGTAATCAAGCTTCATTCTCTGCCAGAGGAGGCCCCTGACAAAGTTGTTCGAGTGGAGCAGTTTTACAAATGGTATCAGAGCCATGACCTTCTTTTCAACCCGGGTATGATATCAGACTCTCTTTGATCTAATATAGTTATTCGCTCTGTGTTTTCTCTGTGTAAATATATGTTTTATCTGAGTGTAAAGATTTACTAGTTTCTGCCTGTGTAAAACTGCTCCACACGAAGAGCTTTGTCAGGGGTCTCCTCTGTCAGAGAATGAAGCTTGACTAATTGCGCTCTGTCTCATGCACTATCTCCTCTCGGAACCTGGTCTTCTAGTCTCTGCTACTCTCGACAGGACCAATATCGTCGGGTTAACCGCTTTACTCTGTCTGAACTATGAACCCCACCACCCGAAGTCCATCATGTTTTTGCAGTTTTATGTGAACCCTATAGCCGGCTTTCCGTGGACCCTCCGCACCTACAACTGCCCTTTAGCGGCCTCCATGCCTTGGCGGGACTTACTAAAAGTGCTCGACCGTCCCTTTATACCGACTACCAGCGAACCTTATTATCTGGATGAGCGAACTATATTAGACAGTACCAAGGAACATCGATTGCAGATATAGGCAAATAAACGAGAGCACAATGAGTGCATAATATGAGACAAACATAGAAACTTCAGAGCTTTAAACACATTTGCGGAAGACTTGATATTATATTAATCAGAGAAAAATACTCGGGTATTACAATATGTGTCAGATGCACAGACTTAGAGCAGACTGCACTTCGCTCGACTAACTTACAGACTTTAAGAAAGACATAAAGTTTCAGACAGAAGGGAAGCTTAGAGACTCGGACACAAGACTCTCAT
>JASDQU010735846.1:12231-36914 GCA_032191745.1 Picea mariana | reverse complement strand
AATTTATTGTTGTACCTAGGAAGATACATGTGGAAAATCTAATTTATTGGATTGAGTAATTAATTAAGAACCCACCCAATAACTCAACCAAGGATTTTAGGCAAGAATGTGTTGTAGCATTAAGAATACCAAATCTTCCAAGAAGGAATATTAGGAAGGTAGAAGCAGTGGCTCCCAACAACAAAATTCTAAAAAACTTATAAAAGTAAATTGATTAGTTATCTTTTGATGAGAATATAGAAAAGAAACTACCTTCTCCTAACACAATAATGCCTCACATTTAAGGGTCTCTGAATATCCACAAAGATGGTGGTCTATTAAGAACTATTGTCAATACTATTGGATCACAATTAGATTACTTGGTTTTATTTTTTGTACAAACAATTAAACATGTTTTTGGCCACATACATTATTTTATAAATGACTAAGCCCAGCTCATTAATAAACTAAATAATCTACAAACGGATGGATAAGACATTGTTGTTAGTTTTGATGTGGTTTCACTCTTTACAAATATACTAGTATGTGAAGCTATACTGATCGTAAGGGATATCATTAATGATGAGATGGAAAATCTAGTTGAGGTGTCTCTAAATTCCATATGCTTCAACTTTAGAGGTGTTAGGTCCTACCCTAACCTCCCCACTTTAGGATTTAGTCATTTGTTGTATGCGGCCATCCTCTCTGAATAAGGTCCATTAGATAGTAGTGGTTAGTTATTTAATGTAAACGTGTCCACTTTATAAGGCTTTTTTCCACAAAATCTAGCATCTTAATGAAAATCCTTCATAAGGCACCAAGGCTAGTGAAACATCGGAAGATGTCACCACTGTCACTGAGGAAACAACTTCCTCTCTTTAGTGAAGGAATAAATCCATAGCAAGGGAGGATTCCCTAGTAACCTCAAGGAACCCATAGGAGATACACAATCAAGTCCAAGGCCTCCCAGGTAGCTACTCAATCTATCACCAATGGAATATGATAGAAAAGGCAACGATAAGGTGGTAAGTTTATGCAATTTCCATATTTGAATGGATTATGATCTAGGGAGATTATAAGGATTATCAAGTCAATTTTAGGCTCAAGAGGATCCCCAAACAATATGAAATAAGAAAAAACTATTGGTTGTTGTACAAATTGGAGGAAATATGATAAATTATAACAATAATACAAGTTATGCATCAATAATAAATTTAGTCATTGAACACGTAATAAAACAATGAACAAAAAGGGCTAAGTGGTGGATTAAACTAGGGTTTTATCAACCAAGAAAATATGAAAATATGAAATTATAAATGCATATAACAACACTAAAACCCTAAACTTCCTACCCTAAAAGGATAAAATAACGAATCCACAATACAATTTAGGGTTTAAAGATGATTACTAAGTCAACAATATGCATGAATATCAAAACAACCAAGTCTTTTATGGCTGAAAATGAACATATTTTTGTTATAAAACCTTAATATAACCCTAAAACAATAATAATAAGTTGAAATTTAGAATTTTGTGATTGACTATTAGGATAAAGACTAGTGCCTACTATATTTTGGGCATATGGGGTCAATTAAGCACTCATTTGAAGAGATGTACGTGAATTTAGGGTGATATCTAGGGTTGTTCACTCTAAATCTAGAATATCCTCCTAGTATATTACTAGGTCTTCAAAGATTATTCAAGGGAAGGTTCTTCACTAGTAACCTTCTAAGAGTTATGAGAAGAAGGTTTTGTTCAATAAAGATCCAAGAGAATTCACAACCATCACTAGAGAAGCATCATTACACTTGCATTCATTCTTACAAAAAAACACAAGATAACAAGAGACCACTTACTCAAGAAATATTTTATCCATCAATACCCTAGCAATGAACATCCATGAAGTAGAAAAAGTATCCACAATACATCTTCTCCAAAAATTCACTCTAACTAGCCATCCATAGCGATTTGTATAAGAGAGAAAGTAGTAGTAGACATATAGTGATAAATCTCCACAAGTAGCAAGGATTTACAAGTGAAAAGTGCTTCTCTTATTTATATGAGAGAACAAGCACCATTCTCATCCAATAATGCCTTTATCTCTCACAAACCCTAGAGATAAGGCCAAAATTCATAAAATATACATGATACAAGACTAGATAGGTTGCTATGTCCCCCAACAATGCCTCCAAAATGAGGTAAAGAAACTCCAATGTTAAATTGTCCAACATAAATGCATGTTATAGGTCACACATGTGGCATAAATGCATGTTATAGGTCACACATGTGGCACAAATGACCTCATAATGTGGATGATTCACTCCAAATGATGTTCGAGGTGTTCGAGGTGCACAACTTTCCTCCAGAGCTTTATCTTTCACTTGAGAGAACCTCGGCTACCATAATCTTTCAAGGCACACAGATTGCAATAGTAGGCAAATAGAAACGAGAGTATTTAACAGATGCATAATAGGAGACAACATTCAGATTTCATAAACGCTTGCGGAAGTCTTTATATTAAACATAGAGAGCTGAAACTCTAAAGCCAGGGTATACAATATGAGTAGGATGCTCGGAGTAGAATGCTCTTACTCGCTCTCACACTTACAGACTTATGCAAACTTGCATACATACATAATGACTCAAAAGCTCAGACAGAAGAGAGCTTTAGAAAGTCTCGGACAACTTACAGACTGATTGACTCCGAAAAACTCCTCCCCGAGAATGAACTCCTCATCTCCTTATATACAAATTTGTGGAGAAGAGAATCATTTCACCGATGAGACTCGACAAGACTTTGGACCCTACATGTTTTCCATTAAATTTGCTTTTAGAGATTTGGTGGTAGAAATCGTGCAAGATTCTTCCGACCAAATCATAACTTTATTCTCCACTAAGAAAAGTAAATCTTACTTTAGATCTGGAGGGGTAGTCCTGCAAGATTCCCCTATCAGTTGTCACATTCCAAAAGACACATAATTTGAGAATCTTGGAAATGTGGGTCAAACCACACCAAAAGTTGGAGAAGTGCTCCAAGTTTTCAAGATGTTCATTATTCATTATTACAAAGTGGATATTTGTCACGTCGACCCACTAAACCCTATTGGCTCCACTGTCAGCCAATTAGACTTGAAATACATTGTGGAGGTTCGTAACGTCAACCCACAGAAACTGATTGACACCACTGTCGTCCAGTAAGACATGAAAGTATTTTAATCATTTTCAATATGAGTTAAAAACCTTTGTTCATAATTTAGCGTGTCCCACATTTTTGTATATACTTTTCGTGCAAGGAAAGGTTGGCCATTCATAATTTGGATAATGGTTTTTACTTTGACAGCCCATTGAAAATGATTTAGTATGAAATGGCATAACATCTCGCCTTCATTTGGTCTGTATTCAAAGAGATTTTGGATTGATTGTAAAGGAAATATAGCACTTAAGATTCTTGGATCGATTGCTCCTTTGTTGAGGCCAAAATCTTTCCACCAATCTGCAAGCCAAAGGGGTGGCCTTCCTGCTGTAGCTGTGTTGATGTTTCCAAATTTGGTTCGAGTTAAAAACTCTTCTTGTTGAATAAAATTCCACCACAACTGTTTATAGGATGAATAATTATAATCACTATTTGGGAAATGAATTTCTGGATTTCTTTCAGGCCAGTGATATAATAATCGTGGTCTGTTTAGGTAGAAGTATTGCTGATGATTCCCTATATTGTCTCTAATGTCCCAAATGAGATCAATATCATGAAAAATGTTAGTTAAAACTTCTTGTGCTTCTACTACATTTTGTGAAACTCTGGTGATGATGGGAGCTAACACATTTGAAATTCTTTTGTATCTGATTTCTGGTACTAGATTGGAATATGCAAGCTGAGTTGTTTGAGTCAATATTTTGGTGCTTCTTAGTTCCCAATGTGGTCTCCAGTCAGATTCATAAGATTCCCAATTTAGAGAATCAGGAATATTTACCAGTGTTTCTGTTCCATTTCTAAGTTGAACAGAGATTATCATACAAGAGGCTTGGAAGTGTCCTCTGCTTAGGAAATCTGGGATGGAGTTGATAGTACCTTTAATATGTTCAACAGAAAAATTGAAATTGTTGAACAGAGCTTGCCATCTAGCAAATTTAGCATCACCAGGAGATTTTATATCTTTATTTAAAACTTTACTCATGGCAGCAACATCGGTTCTTAGAATAAATTTCTTATAAATAAGAAATATTTCAAAATGATTCCTTCCTCCAAAATTTTGTATATAAGGAGGATAAGAGTTCATTCTCGAGGAGGAACTTTCATAGAGAGTTTGAGTGTTAGTCTGAGTCTAAGCTTCCCTCGTGTCTAAAGCTTTGTGTCATTCTTATTGAGTCTGTAAGTAAGTGTGTTGTGATCAAATAAGAGCATCCTGCTCTGTTGTAATACCCTGGAATGTTTATGCTCTGTGATTAATATACGAAAGACTTCCGCATATGTGTATCTCTGAATATTGATTATTGTCTCAGTGTTATACACTCGTTGTGATTCTTGTTTATTTGCCTGTTATTGCACTCAATGTTCCTTGGTACGATTTGCCAAAGTTCACTCATCCGGAGATAAAGTTCACTCGTAGGGGAGATAAGGTGCCTGCCGAGCACTGGTAGTAAGTCCCGCTAGGCAAGGAGGCCGCTAAGGGTAGTTGTAGGTGCAGAGAGGCGCTAAAGGCCAGCTATGGGGTTCACATAAGGCCACAAAAGCTTGGTGGAGTCCAAGTGGTGGGGTTCACAAGGGGGTCGAAATCTCTTTACGAGATGATATTGGTTCTGCTGAAAGTAACAAGAAGCAGAAGGCTAGATGACAGAAGGGAGCAGCGCATGAGACAAAGAAATCGTCAAGCTTCATTCTCCGACGGAGGAAGCCTCTGACAAGATGTGCAACAAGCATCTTACAAATGGTATCAGAGCCAAAGAACTTCATTTCGAGCCGAGTATGATATCAGAACTTCATTCTGATAAAAGTTATTCGCTCTGTTTTTCTGTGTGTTATATATTCTATGTGTGTGTGGTGTAAGAATCTAGTGCCATATCAAGAGTCTTGGGCCCTTTAAAGGCAGGGTTTCCACTCTTTCCACACATTTTTGAAGTCATATCAGTAGTCTTGGGTCCTTTAAAGGCACGATTTCCACTACTGCGACTTCCAGAAAGAGTTACTAGTTTCTGCCTGAGAAGTTGGCCAGGAGCCTGTCTAATCTTCTTTAGGGAAGACACAAGACTAAACACTCTGCTTTTCTGTGCAGTCATAGTAATCTCTACTACTATGGATTCTCCTTCAGTCTCTTTCAGAGAAATTAAGAATGTTGAAGATCAAAGTACTTCTGAAACAAACTCTGTAAATAGTTTAGAATCTATGTTTGCATATAACTGATCTCAAAGTATCAACCATGCTAGTATAAAAGAAGTTGAAACTCAGCCCTAAGCAGCTTGGAAATTACCCCCTATTTCTCCCAGCCAAGTATATTAAGATCTGAGTATGTTTCATCTCAAGGCTGTGTCTAGGGTAATTGTTAAAGAATCTTTAAGCAGAATACAACAAAACAGTGATGTTAGCCAAACCATTTCACTGATAAATACCAAAGAGATCCAGAATGAAGCCAAGAAATATAGAACAAATTATCTTCATTTTGGCTGCATCAAAGTTGGGATCAGCCCACTTGTACACAAAGGAATAGATGCATATGTTTTATGCACAGTAAGGGATATGACTCATAATAAATTTACTGATTCCTTAATCGGTGGAATTTTTGCCCCCCTCTCAAACAAACCTGTATATTTTGACTTCTATCCAAACTTTTCTGCTTACACCTTTGATGAAAATATTGGAGACATTCTAAAACTCCAAATAAGAACAACTAGATTTGATATGTGTCCAACCAGAATCAATATATCAATCCAGACTAGGGGATGTTTCAGACACACCAATACTCTTTTCCTAGCGGTCCTACATACCCCTAGTAAGAACTCTCAGTCTAGTACATTGGTGCTAACAGACCCTCTAAATCAAAAAATGGAACACCAACTTATAAAAGGGGAAAATCTATCTTTCCCTACTGATCGGGTCATTGATACTCCAAAAGCACCAATCCCAAGAGCTATTACTTCAGCCCAAATAAAAGAAACTGCCTCTTTTGCAGTAATCTCTTTTCCTCAGAGAAACTTTTCCAAAAATAATTCTTTAGCCTCTTCATCATCTACTCCATATTTTTGCTTACATGCCTCACTTCATTCTCTAGCAAACAAAGTCGGTCATGTTCCTTTCACAGTAAAATGTTTTGATTATGGAGAACTCATTACTCTATCTACACTCTCTGCATTCAAAGAAGAGGAAAGAGTTCAATTTGAACATGCTAACCACAATCCAAGAACAAATATACCACCGCCAAATTCTACTGCCAAGGAACAATGCCGTCACCCACAATGTTCATATTTTCCTTTTCCACATGACTCTCATGTCTTAGTCATTCATACTCAATCTTGTACAGAAATAAATCAGAGAGGCCAAGCCTATGTCCCTGAAGAGATGAGAAAACCTTCCATCCCATAAATCGAAAAAATCATTTTACAATTGAAAGGATGCAGTAAAGAGGCAGTCAGAACTGATTGGATGAAAGAAATGTTGAATTGGGATTTATTCACTCATCCAAAAGCAGATTCTTTTGCGAGAAGAACTTCAAATAAAGAAAATATAGATCTGGCCTTACAATGGAAGAAGTTTATGGATTCTGAAGAAGTATTCATTTCCTTTTATGAATGGAGACTTCAGAAAACAAAAATTTCAAAAATTTGTCCAAAAATCCTAACTCTTCAAAAGGCAAAACCTATATGTTGTCCTGTTCAGACTCTTTCTATATCAGATATTGGAAAATAGATAGGTAGATTAAAGAAATCTATCAAAATCATAAAGGATAACACAGAACAGGAAAAAGAACAAAAGGACCAAATTCTCCAGATTGAGCATCAGAAATATCATGTCCTTATTGATTTAAAAATACAAGGAAATCCTTTTCGTTTGAAGACTCTAATAGATATAGGATTTGATCTAAACCTGTTACATAAAGAAATAATTCCTGTATCTTTATGGAAAAAAACCCAAGTAATTGTTGTTGGTCTGGGAAATATCCCAAATGAGATCTCTTTTCAGATTCCAGAAGCCATTTTATGCTTCCAAGACTATTGTCTGAAATTAAAATTCTTCCTGGCAGACATTCCTATTGCTTGCATCCTTGGTACCCCTTTTCTTGCAGCTGTGTCTCCACATGGATTCACAATGGGGACAAAAGACAATCCAAGATATTTTATCAGTATTCCTTCTCAAAAGGGAAAAGTTATCATAAAACTTCCCTTTGTCTCTACCCTAAGGACTTCTAATATGGTCCAAATGATCCGAAGCAAAACCTTAAAGATAGAACTAAAAGAATTCCAATCCGGGGTAAGAATAAAAGAACAGCTTGGTAAAGAAGCAGTTCAACAAAAGATTCTTCTGTTAAAACATGAATTTATTGATACAGTTTGTTCAGAAAACCCTACAGCTTTCTGGAAACAAAAGAAACATGAAGTTTCTCTTCCATATAAAGAAGAATATCAAGGGAAACCATGCAAAAGTAGGGATATTTCCATGAATGCAGAGTATCAAAGATTATGTGCAGAAGAAATAAAGGGCTTACTTAGTAAAGAACTAATCAGAGAATCCACTAGTCCATGGAATTGCTATGGTTTCTATGTTAATAAACACTCTGAACAGATAAGAGGCATTCCTCGACTAGTTGTGAATTATAAGCCCTTAAATAAAGTCTTAGCTGATGATACATATCCAATCCCTAACAAAAGCAGCCTGGTTACCAGAATTGTTGGAGCAAAGATATTTTCAAAATTTGATCTAAAATCAGGATTCTGGCAAGTCGCTATTAAAGAAGAGGATAAGTTCAAAACAACTTTCAATGTCCTTGCTGGA
The DNA here is from genome assembly GCA_032191745.1 of Picea mariana. Taxonomy (NCBI): domain Eukaryota; kingdom Viridiplantae; phylum Streptophyta; class Pinopsida; order Pinales; family Pinaceae; genus Picea; species Picea mariana. The sequence goes on along the minus strand of JASDQU010735846.1, from coordinate 28,954 downwards.
CATTATGAATGGAATGTAATGCCCTTTGGTCTGAAAAATGCACCATCAAAATTTCATAGGGTAATGGATGTCGCTCTTAATCCATATTTTGATTGGATTATTGTTTATATTGATGATATCCTTGTTTTTTCCTCATCAGTTGACTAGCATTTTAAGCATCTGAGGAAATTTTTACAAATAATCAAACAGGCAGGTCTAGTTTTATCCAAGAAAAAGCTTGAGCTATTCAAGACTAAAATCAAATATCTAGGCCATACAATCAATAATGGGAAACTAACTCTACAGACCCATGCTGTAGAATTTGCAGACAAGTTTCCTGATAAGATTATTGACAAAACTCAGCTACAAAGATTCTTGAGAAGTTTGAATTATATTAGCCATTTTTATAAAAAATGTGCCCAAGATAGAAAACTATTAAATGATAGATTAAAGAAGGACCCAAGTCCTTGGACAGAAGCTCACACACAAGCAATAAAGAATATCAAAGCTAAAACCAAAAATCTTCCTATTCTCTACATTTCTGATGATGATCTCCCTAAGATAGTTGAAACAGATGCAAGTAATATTGGTTGGGGAGCAGTTCTCAAACAAATCATAAATAAAAATGATAGAATAAAAGAGGAGATTATTCAGTTTGCTTCTGGACTTTGGCAGGCGGTAGAAAATAACTATTCTGCACTAGATAAAGAAATCAAAGCCGCATTAAATGCCATTCAAAAATTTGAAATTTATTTGATCTATAAAAAGTTTTTATTAAGAACAGATGCTGTTGCCATGAACAAAGTTCTCAATAAAGATTTAAAGTCCCCAGGAGATTCTAAGTTTGCTAGACGACAGACTTTATTTAGCAATTTTCACTTTACCATTGAACATATCAAAGGGACTGAAAAATCTATTCCAGATTTCTTAAGTAGAGAGCATCTCCAAAATCTTTGTTTAATAATTTCTATACATCTTAGAAATGGTACAGAAAATTTAGTAAATATACCTGATTCCCTAAGTTGGGAAACATATGAAGCAGAGTGGGCACCTCATTGGGAACTAAGGAGTACAAAAGTTCTTTCTTGGACTACACAACTTTCATACTCAAACTTGGTTCCAGAAGTGAGAGGAAGGAGAATTCCAAATGTCCTTGCCAGTAATTTCTAGAGCTACTACAAGAGCAATCTAAGCACAAGAGGCCTTAAATTATAATCTTATTTGGGATATCAGGGATAATATTGGAAATAGCCAACAGTATTTTTGTCTTCATAGACCAAGATTGCTATTTCATTGGCCAGAAATAAATCTTAGCATAAGCTTTCCAGAAAGAGATATAAATTATCATGCCTATAAACAAATGTGGTGGGATTTCATCCAACAAGAAGATTTTGTTACTCTGGTCAAATTTGGTAATGTCAATACTGCTACCTCTGGAAGACAACCATTATGTCTTGCAGATTGGTGGAAAGATTTTGGACTGAACAAAGGAGCCATTGATCCCCATATCCTGAATTCTGTATCACCTTTACAATCCCTCCAAAATCTTTTTTAATTTGGGCCGAATGAAGGAGAGTTACTATGCCTATTCATATTAAATCATTTTCAATGGGCAGTAAAGGTAAACACAATTGTTCAAATCATGAATATTTATCCTTTCATTGCAAGAAAAATCTACACCAAATCTTGGGATACGCTACACTATCCTTAAAGATTCTATATGCATATTGAAGATGATTGATATTGATGATTCATGTCTAAATGACCGACAATGGTGCCATTCGGGTTCCGTGGGTTACCGTAATCAACATCCACTTTGTAATCTTTCTCTGATTTCTCTAATGCATGATTAGACTCAATACCTCCTCCATTAGAGGATGCCCCTTTTGAGAGTCCTAAATCAACTGTACAAGGGAAAACGACAGCTCATCTCCAAGGCATAACAACCATGAAAAGTATGCCCATTAAATTTCAAAAATATCAGGTGAAAATCACGTTAGAAATAAATGGTGAACTCTTTAACCTGAATGCACTGTTAGATACTGGTTCAGATATGAATTTAGTGCATAAAGGCTTGATTCCTGCAAAATACTGGCTTCCCAGTAATTATTCTGCTATAGGACTGGGAAATGTAAATACAGATATGAACTTTGAGATTCCTAAGGCATCTTGCCTTAGGAATGAAATACTTGATCACAGAGCTACCAGTAGATTGTATCCTTGGAACACCATTTTTATCTGCTGTAGAACCTCATGGTTCTTATCAAAGTTCTGCAGGTGAACTAGGATATTTCATTACTCTGCCTAGCATAAATGGACATCTTCCCAAGAGAATAGAATTGCCTTTTATTTCTCAATCTCATGCTCAAATTGCTTATTGTTCTAAGAGTATGGTGATTATAAACACTTGGGACGATTACAGAAATGCTCCATCAACTAAATAGTTGGATGATAACACAGATTGGGAAACATATAAAGAAAATTGGGTTCCAAAATGGCAGTTAAGATGTTCAGAAGGTGTTGAGTTTGGACTTTCAGGATTTTCAAGAAATACTAGCATCCATGTCATACCTCCACAACATGTCATTGGACAGATGCATCAGGCATCTACTATTGCAGCAAGACAAAAGTTGGTAGAAATGAGAGATCTTACCAAAATCAGATCTGCCAACAGAAATTGGTTTTGCCAACAACTCAAACCTGACAACAAACTCCAGCCTGGAATTTCTTCCAGATTAACAGAATGAGAACATTACAGTCATGGCCAAATCAAGATCCACATGCAAGATTGTTTGAAATTAATTATTTCCAATATAAAGCTATGTGGTATAATGTTTGTCTTTGGACAGATAGGTACAGATATTACTATTGTATGAATAAATTCTCTGTGCCTTTTGTTACATTTCCTGAACCAGATTGACTATCAGATTGGTGGAAGAAATTTAGTTTAAATCCAAGTGGAGTTCATCCTGATGTAATCGATACTGCAATAATGTTTTTATTCCCAAACAGAAGACATCCAGAAAATGTTCACAGACTTGAACAATTTTTTGAAGAGGATTTTAAAATGTTATTCATCAAAGAAAGACATCCTTGGGTGATCAGAACAAGATATGTTCTGCAACAAGATGAATACAGTGACGAAGATCCGGAGTTATACAGAGAAATATATACTCAGCACTAGGACCCGGAACGATTTCGTCATTTTCATGATCATCCTATGGAATAATGATGTAAGTTTTATTCCTGACAGATAGTAGCAGTCGGTTTCCGTGGGTTGACGTGACTAACCTCCACAGTGTATTCACATGCATTCATGTCTAACTGGCCGACAGTGGAGCCATTCGGGTTTAGTGGGTTACCGTAATCAATATCCATTTTGTAATTATTTGTTCTTAGGAAATAATGAGCATCTTGGAAACTCGAAGCACTTCTCCGACTTTTGGCATGGTTTGACCCACATTTCCAAGATTCTCTTCTTTATGTGATATCTTGTTTGTCCTCTGATCGGGGAATCTTGCACGACTACCCCGTCAGACTTACTGTTTAATTTACTTTCGGTTGATATGTAATAAAGGCTTTGATTTCGTCGGAGGATCTTGCACGATCTCTACTGCCGAATCCATAAAGCAAGATATATTGGTCGACATGTAGGGTCGAAAGTCATATCAAGTCTTATCTTCAAAATAATTCCCTCCTCCAAAAATTTTGTATATAAGGAGGATAAGAGTTCTTTCTCGGGGAGGAACTTTCATAGATAGTTTGAGTGTTAGTCCGAGTCCTCTAAGCTTCCCTCAGGTCTGAAACTTTGTGTCATTCTCATTGAGTCTGTAAGTAAGTGTGTTGTGAGCAAATACGAGCATCCTACTCTGTTGTAATACCTTGGCATATTTATGCTCTGTGATTAATATAAGAAAGACTCCAGCGTATGTGTATCTTTGAATATTGATTATTGTCTCTGTGTTATGCGCTCGCTGTGATTCTTGTTTATATGCCTGTTATTGCACTCAGTGTTTCTTGGTACGATTTGCCGAAGTTCACTCATTCGGAGATAAAGTTCACTCATAGGTGAGATAAGGTGTCTGCCAAGCACTGGTAGTAAGTCCCGCTAGGCAAGGAGGCCGCTAAGGGCAGTTGTAGGTGCAGAGAGGCACTGAAGGCCAGCTATGGTGTTCACATAAGGCCGCAAAAACTTGGTGGAGTCCAAGTGGTGGGGTTCACAATGGGGTCGAAAGCTCTTTACGAGATTATATTGGTTCTGATGAGAGTAGCAAGAAGCAGAAGGCCAGATGACAGAAGGGAGAAACACATGAGACAAAGCAATCGTCAAGATTCATTCTCCATCGAAGGAAGCCATTGAAAAGTTGTGCAGCAAACTATGACATTCTAAACTATTTACAGAGTCTGTTTCAGAACTACTTTGATCTTCAACATTCTTAATTTCTCTGAAAGAGACTGGAGGAGAATCCATAGTAGTAGAGATTACTATGACTACACAGAAAAGCATGGCGTTTAGTCTTGTGTCTTCCCTAAAGAAGATTAGACAGGCTCCTGGCCAACTGCTCAGGCAGAAACTAGTAACTCTTTCCGGAAGTCGCAGTAGTGGAAATCCTGCCTTTAAGGGACCCGAGACTACTGATACGGCTTCAAAAGTGTGTCGCAAGTGTGGAAACCCTGCCTTTAAAGGGCCCGAGACTCTTGATACGGCACTGGATTCTTAGACCACACACACACTGAATATATAACACACAGAAAACAGAGCAAATAACTTTTATCAGAATCAAGTTCTGATATCATACCCGGCTCGAAATGAAGTTCTTTGGCTTTGATACCATTTGTAAGCTGCTTGTTGCACAACTTGTCAGAGGGTTAGTCCATCGGAGAATGAAGCTTGACGATTGCTTTGTCTCATGCGTTGCTCCCTTCTGTCATCTGGCCTTCTGCTTCTTGCTACTCTTAGCAGAACCAATATCATCCCATAAAGAGCTTTCGACCCCCTTGTGAACACCACCACTTTGACTCCACCAAGCATTTGCGGCCTTATGTGAACCCCCATAGTTGGGCTTCAGCGCCTCTCTGCGCCTACAACTGCCCTTAGCGGCCTCCTTGCCTAGCGGGACTTACTACCAGTGCTCGACAAACACCTTATCTCCCTTATGAGTGAACTTTATCTCCGGATGAGTGAACTTCGGAAAATCGTACCAAGGAACACTGAGTGCAATAACATGCAAATAAACAAAAATCATAGTGAGTGCATAACACAGAGACAATAATCAATATTCAGAGTTACACATACGCGGAAGTCTTTCTTATATTAATCACAGAGCATAAATATGTCAGGATATTACAACAGAGTAGGATGCTCGTATTCGCTCACAACACACTTACTTACAGACTCAATGAGAATGACACAAAGCTTCATATAGGAGGCAAGCTTAGAAGACTCAGACTAACACTCAAACTCTCTATGAAAATTCCTTCTCGAGAATGAACCCATATCCTCCTTATATGAAAAATTTTGGAGGAAGGAATCATTTCAAAGGCATGACTAAATATGACAGTTGACCCTACTTGTCGACCACTATATCTTGTTTTATGGATTCGGCGGTAGAGATCGTGCAAGATCCTCCAACCAAATCAAAGCTTTTATTTCATATCAGTCGAAAGTAAATTAAATAGTAGATCTGAAGGGGTAGTCGTGCAAGATTCCCCGATCGGAGGACAGACAAAACATGACATAAATAAGAGAATCTTGAAAATGCGGGTCAAACCATGCCAAAAGTCGTAGAAGTGCTCTGAGTTTCCAAGACTCCTCATTATTACAAAAGGACAAATAATTACAATGTGGATGTTGGTTACAGTAACCCATTGAACCCGAATGGCTCCACTGTTGGCCATTTAGGCATGAATGCATGTGAATACACTGTGGAGGTTAGTTACGTCAACCCACGGAAACCGACTGTCGCTCTCTGTCGGGCAATAAGACTTACATCATTATTCCATAGGATGATCATGGAAGTGACGAAAATGTTCCAGGTCCCAATGCTGAGTATATATTTCTCTGTACATCTCTGGATCTTCGTCATTGTCTTTGTCTTGTTGCAGGACATATCTCGTTCTAATCACCCAAGGATGTCGTTCTCTGATAAATAACATTTTAAAGTCATCTTCTGAGAATTGTTCAAGTCTATGAACATTTTCTAGATGTCTTTTGTTTGGGAATAGAAACATTATTGCAGTATCAATTACATCAGGATGAACTCCACGTGAATTCAAACCAAATCTCTTCCACCAATCCAATATCCAATCTGGTTCTAGAAATGTTACAAAAGGCACAGAGAATTTAATCATACAATAGTAATATATGTACCGATCTATCCATAAACAGACATTATACCACATAGCTTTATATTGGAAATAGTTAATTTTGAACAATCTTGCATGTGGATCTTGATTTGGCCATGACTGTAATGTTCTCATTCTGTTGATTTGGAAGAAATTCTAGGCTGGAGTTTGTTGCCAAGTTTGAGTCTGTTGGCAAAACCAGTTTCTGTTGGGAGATCTGATTCTAGTAAGATCTCCCATTTCTACTAGCTTCTGTCTTGTTGCAATAGTAGATTCTTGATGCATCTGTCCAATTACATGTTGGGGTGGTATGACATGAATGCTAGTGTTTCTGGAAAAGCCTGGTAGCCCAAACTCTATCCCTTCTGAACATCTCAACTGGCATTGAGGAACACAGTGTTCTCTATAGGTTTCCCAATCTGTATTATCATCCAAATACTCAGTAGATGGAGCATTTTTGTAATCGTCCCAAGTGTTTATAATCACCATACTCTTAGAACAATAAGCAATTTGAGCATGAGATTGAGAAATAAAAGACAATTCTATTCTTTTGGGTGGATGTCCATTTATGCTTTGGCAGAGTAATGAAATATCCCGGTTCACCTGCAGAACCTTGATAAGAACCATGAGGTTCTACAACAGATAAAAATGGTGTTCCAAGGATACAATCTACTGGTAGCTCTGTTATCAAGTATTTCATTCCTAAGGCATATTCATCAAATAGCAGGATGCCTTTAGGAATCTCAAAGTTCATATCTGTATTTACATTTCCCAATCCTATAGCAGAATAATCACTGGGAAGCCAGTATTTTGTAGGAATCAAGTCTTTATGCACTAAATTCATATCTGAACCAGTATCTAATAGTGCATTCAGATTAAATATTTCACCATTTATTTCTAACTTGATTTTCACTTGATATTTTTGAAATTTAATGGGCATAATTTTCATGGCTGTCAGGCCTTGAAGATGACTTGTTGTTTGCCCTTGTACAGTTGATTTAGGACTTTCAAAAGGGCCATCCTCTAATGGAGGAGGTATTGAGTCTAACCTTTCTCTGATTTCTTGTCTAGCCCAAGAATCAATTTTGAAGCTATATTCAGCTTCTTCTTCCATTCTTCTGATTTTCTCTTTTAACCCATAAATTTATCTTTTTAAGAGAAGTATTTCTTTGGCTAGATCTGTCACAAAGGTATTTTGCAATTTTTCCTCTTTGTTATATTTGATAAAAGTTTTAATATTCCTTTCATAGGAGGCATCAATGAACACAGGTTCTCGTTTAGAAGATTCATTAGTCTTGCTCCTTTGTTAAGCTTTAACTGTTTTCATAAAAGTTTCAAGAAGTGAATTTTTCATCTCTCCTTCAGGCAAGGCTTTGATCTGAGCCAGCATTTGAGCTTCTTGATCTCCTGTGTTATGAAACATACAAACTTTTATTTTTCTTTTAATCTCTAGTTCTGATTCAGATTCAAAACTGTCTGTATTACTTTGGCAAGAACAAGAATTTGGATTTATGCAATTGCAGTCTTGGTTAATCAATATTTCTTCTTTTGAGCTATAATTAAACTCAGAAGTACTATCAAAACTTGGACAACATCCTTCATGGAGAAGATGAACTTCTTCTCTTTTAGGGAAAGGATGATATGGACATTGATTTGTTTCATGGTCATTGGCCCCACATCTGTTACAGTGCATTCTTAAGGCCAATTGTTTCTTTTCCTGAGCTTCTTTAGCCTTCTGTTAAGAAAAATTTCCTTTTGATTTTCTAGAGGCTATATTGTCTGGACAATTATGTGCAATATGTCCAGACTTTTCACATATCCAGCATTGTATCTGTTGTTTTCCCTGATAGGAGTGGGTTTTTAGTTTTATGTCTTCAGGCTCATAATAATGGGTTTTTGGTCTGTATCTATATTTAGATTTTCTCCTTTTTTCTTCCTTGAATTCCTTTTTCTTTTTCCCTGGATTTATGATATATAAGCCATACTTTTCACAGATGGATTTCTGGTAAGGAAGATAGGATAGCTTAGATACAGAATTTTGGACTTTCATATTTACACATAGTCCAATCAAAGCTTTAGTAATTAAAGAATATATCTCCCCCCATGTATACATTTCGTAAGGAAGTTTGAATACTTCCTGCATTTTTAAATATTCTACAAATTTACTTGGTATAGCTGCCAAGTATACTTGTTTCCACAAAAGATTTTGACTATCTTGGACTTCAAATATTCTTTGAGTCCAGTCTTTATGGAACTCTTCATATTTAGACATTTTCCTGCATTTCATGTTCATGAGAATCAACTCATGTTTATCGGCTAATTCAGACTCAGTTCCACACCAGTTCTCAAGGATTGCAGTGGTTAGAGCACCAATCATATTATTATGGGGAGTACCATCAATATGATATACTATGTACCCTTGTTCATCTCTGAGAACCTCAGCTTCCATTTTTGCAATCATGACAGGAGAAGAAATAACTTCCCACCATTTGCTAAGAGTGCCTGTGAAATATTGGATAATGGATTTGCATGCTTCTACTTCAGTTTTTCCTTTCATACACATGATTTTGTAAGAGACATACATTTTGTCTATCATTTGTCTGATTTGGGCAACAAACAAACTATCAATGTTCCACTCTTGGAACCAATCTTCAGCAAATGTTTGGGATTCAGGCAATCTCCCTTTACCTATTAGATCTGGGGCCGAAGGTCTGCTAGTATGCTGTGGAAGATTTTCATATGCATGGTTTTGGACAGTGACCAGAGAAAGATGTTCTTTAGAGGATGATTCTGGTTTCTCTTCTTCTGGAGGAAAAATGGTGAGGGAATCTTTTTTGGATTACTGTCTTAGATGGATTATAAACATGAGATAGTATTGAAATAGAGGGATTTGGAAGGATGAACGGATCAGGGATAGGTTTATCAGGGTTACTATCCTTCTGTCTAATTTCAGTCAGTGTCTTTCCCATCTTAGAGAAAGCTTGTCCCAATCCTTCCATAAGTTCTTCATGATTTCTCAGGGACTCTCTAGATTTACAAGATATTTCACATAGAGCAGAGTCCATTTTATTCTTAACATCTGTGACCTTTTCTTGAATCTGATTTACATAATGGACAATAGTATTTGTGGATACTTGCAGATCTATAATTTGTACTTTTCTGGCATAATCATTTGTCACAAAAGTATGGGTTGCCATGCCTCTTAAGGTAGTATTAGTCCAGTTTATATGTTCAGACACAGTCTGGACTCGTTTATCAATGCCAGAAAGCTGAATAGCTTCCTTAGAAAGCAGTAAAGGAACTGCTTTTACTTGTCGATTATTATCTTCGAGGATAATGCCCTTGAAGGGAGGAAAAGTAGAATTTGATACTACAGTTTGGCCTTTAATACTTTTCCCTTTATGTTTGGGAGGATTCTCAGAACTTTCTCCCATCATTTGAACTGCAGCCTTCATACTCAATTTCTTCCATTCAAAGAAAGAATTCCATAGGTTGTGATCAGATATGTATTTTTTCCAGTCTTGAGATAGTTTCAGTTTATCTTTATCTGACACGGCTGAGTTGAAATCATTTGTCTCAGGATTTGTGAACAAATCCTAGTTTAACATTTTCTTGATCCATTTTTCTTCAATAGATCCCTTGTGACACCCTTTCATAATAGAATGAAACTTGTGGATTTCATCCAAAGATGGTCTTTGCATATTGTTGGGTAAAGGGTTAGAGAATTTGTAATTTGGAATGACTTTGTCACATTGTTCTATAAACCCTAAACCATATTTAGGTGTACCAGGAGGTCTAATGCTTTTATATATATCTTGCAGTCTAGGATCAAGTGTTTCAATAGTAGGCATATAATGGATCATGAAACAAAATGTAGGTTCTGAAGTAGATGCAGTACTATCTACAGTATTATTTACAGAACGATAACAGACTGAAGAATCCATTAAAATAGTAGAGATTATTATGACTACACAGAAAAGCAGGGCGTTTAGTCTTGTGTCTTCCCTGAAGAAGATTAGACAGGCTCCTGGCCGATTGCTCAGGTAGAAACTAGTAACTCTTTCCGGAAGCCGCAGTAGTGGAAATCCTGCCTTTAAAGGACCCAAGACTATTGATACGGCTTCAAAAGTGTGTCACAAGAGTGGAAACCCTGCCTTTTTCAAAAGTGTGTCACAAGAGTGGAAACCCTGCCTTTAAAGGGCCCAAGACTATTGATACGGCACTAGATTCTTAGACCACACACACAGAATATATAACACACAGAAAATAGAACGAATAGCTTATATCAGAATGAAGTTATGATATCATACCCGGCTCGAAATGAAGTTCTTTGGCTCTGATACCATTTGTAAGCTGCTTGCACCACAGCTTGTCAGAGGCTTCCTCCGTCGGAGAATGAAGTTTGACGATTGCTTTGTCTCATGCACTGCTCCCTTCTGTCATCTGGCCTTCTGCTTCTTGCTACTCTCAACAGAACCAATATCATCTCGTAAAGAGCTTTCGACCCCCTTGTGAACTCCACCACTTGGACTCCACCAAGCTTTTGCGGACTTATGTGAACCCCATAACTAGCCTTATGCGCCTCTCTGCACCTACAACTGCCCTTATCGGCCTCCTTGCCTAGCGGGACTTACTACCAGTGCTCGACAGACACCTTATCTCCCCTATGAGTGAACTTTATCTTCGGATGAGTGAACTTCGACAAATCGTACCAAGGAACACTGAGTGCAATAACAAACAAATAAACAAGAATCATAGCGAGCGCATAACACAGAGACAATAATCAATATTCAGAGATACACATATGTGGAAGTCTTTCTTATATTAATCAGAGAGCATAAATATGCCAGGGTATTACAATAGAGCAGGATGCTCATATTCGCTCACAATGCACTTACTTAAAGACTCTATGAGAATGACACAAAACTTCAGACAGGAGGGAAGCTTAGAAGACTTGGACTAACACTCAAACTCTCTATGAAAGTTCCTCCTCCAGAATGAACTCTTATCCTCCTTATATACAAAATTTTGGAGGAAGGAATCATTTCGAAGATAAGACTCGATATGACTATCGACCCTACATGTTGTCCACTACATCTTGCTTTATGGATTCGGCGGTAGATATCGTGCAAGATCCTCTGACCAAATCAAATCCTTTATTACATATCAACCGAAAGTAAATTAAACAGTAAGTCTGACGGGGTAGTCGTGCAAGATTCCCCGATCAGAGGACAGACAAGAAATAACATAAATAAGAGAATCTTGGAAATGCGGGTCAAACCATGCCAAAAGTCGGAGAAGTGCTCCGAGTTTCCAAGATGCTCATTATTTCATAAGGACAAATAATTACAAAGTGGATATTGATTACGGTAACCCACTAAACCCGAATGGCTCCACTGTCAACCATTTAGACATGAATGCATGTGAACACATTGTGGAGGTTAGTCACGTCAACCCACAGAAACTGACTGCCACTATCTGTCGGGAAATAAAACTTACATCATTATTCCATAGGATGATCATGAAAATGACAAAATCGTTCTGGGTCCCAGTGCTGAGTATATATTTCTCTGTATAACTCCGGATCTTCGTCACTGTCTTTATCTTGTTGCAGAACATATCTTGTTCTGATCACCCAAGGATGTCTTTCTCTGATGAATAACATTTTAAAATCATCTTCAGAAAATTGTTCAAGTCTGTGAACATTTTCTGGATGTCTTTTGTTTGGGAATAAAAACATTATTGTAGTATCGATTGCATCAGGATGAACTCCACTTGGATTTAAACCAAATTTCTTCCACCAATCTGATAGCCAATCTGGTTCAGGAAATGTAACAAAAGGCACAGAGAATTTAATCATACAATAGTAATATCTGTACCTATCTATCCAAAGACAGACATTATACCACATAGCTTTATTTTGGAAATAATTAATTTCAAACAATCTTGCATGTGGATTTTGATTTGGCCATGACTATAATGTTCTCATTCTGTTAATCTAGAAGAAAGTCCAGGCTGGAGTTTGTTGCCAAGTTTGAGTTTGTTGGCAAAACCAGTTTCTGTTGGCAGATCTGATTCTGGCAAGATCTCCCATTTCTACCAGCTTCTGTCTTGCTGCAATAGTAGATGCCTGATGCATCTGTCTGATTACATGCTGAGATGGTATGACATGAATACTAGTATTTTTGGAAAAGCCTGGGAGCCCAAACTCTACTCCTTCTGAACATCTCAACTGCCACTGAGGAACCCAGTGTTCTTTGTAGGTTTCCCAATCTGTATTATTATCCAAATACTCAGTAGATAGGGCATTTCTGTAATCATCCCAAGTGTTTATAATCACCATACTCTTGGAGCAATAAGCAATTTGAGCATGAGATGGAGAAATGAAAGCTAATTCTATTCTCTTGGGTGGATGACCATTTATACTTGGTAAAGTAATAAAATATCCTGGTTCACCTGTAGAACTTTGATAGGAACCATGTGGTTCTACAACAGATAAAAATGGTGTCCCGAGAATACATTCTACTGGTAACTCCGTTATCAAATATTTCATTCCTAGGGCATATTCATCAAATAATAAAATGCCTTTAGGAATCTCATAGTTCATATCTGTATTTACATTTCCCAGTCCTATAGCAGAATAATTACTTGGAAGCCAATATTTTGTAGGAATCAAGTCTTTATGCAATAAATTCATGTCTGAACCAGTATCGAATAGTGCATTCAATTTGAAGATTTCACGATTTATTTCTAACTTGATTTTTACCTGGTATTTTTGGAATTTGATGGGCATGATTTTCATGGCTGTTAACCCTTGAAGATGAGATGATGATTGCCCATGTACTGTTGATTTAGGACTCTCAAAAGGGGCATCCTTTAATGGAGGAGGTATAGAGTCCAGTCTCTCTTGAATTTGTCTGATCTCTTGTCTAGCCCAAGAGTCTATTTTAAAGCTATATTCAGCTTCTTCTTCTAATCTTCTAAATTTCTCTTTTAATCTAGAAACTTCTTTTTTCAAAAGAAGAATCTCTTTGGCTAGATCTGTCATAGAGGTGTTCTGCAAATTTGCCTTTCTATTGAACTTGATAAAATTTTTAGTATTTCTGTCAAAAGAGGCATCAATGAACAAAGGTTCTCTTTTGGAGGATTCAGTAGTCTTACCCCTTTGTTCAGCTTTGACTATTTTCACAAAAGTCTCAAGAAGTGAATTTTTCATTTCTCCTTCTGGCAAGGCTTTGATCTGGGCCAGCATTTGAGCTTATTGATCTACTGTGTTATGAAACATACAGAATTTTATTTTCCTTTTAATTTCTGGTTCTGACTCAGATTCAAAATTGTCTGTATTACTCTAGCAAGAGAAGAAATTTGGATTACTACACTTGCAATCTTGATTTATCAATATTTCTTCTTCTGATCTATAATCAAACTCAGAAGTACTATCAGATTCTGTACGACATCCTTTTTGAAGAAGATGAACTTCTTCTCTTTTAAAAGGGTGATACAAACACTGGTTGGTTTCATGGTCATTGGCTCCACACCTGTTATAATGTGTTCTTAGAGCCAATTGTTTTTTTTCTTGTGCCTCTTTAGCTTTTTGTTCAGAAAGCTTTTCCTTTGATTTTCTAGAGGCTATATTGTCTGGACAATTATCTGGTATAAGCCCAGATTTTCCACATATCCAGCATTGTATTTGTTGCTTAGCCTGATAGGAATGGGATTTCAATTTTATGTCCTCAGGCTCGTAATAATGGGTTTTAGGCCTGTATCTATATTTTATTCTTTCTTTCTTTTTCTCTTTGAATTCCCTTTTTTTTTCCTTTTCTTTCTAACAGGATTTGTGATATAAAGGCCATATTTTTCACAGATAGATTTTTGGTCAAGGAGGCAGGATAGCTTGGATACAGAATTTTGGACTTTCATATTTACACAAAGTCCAATTAGGGCTTTGGTGATAAGAGAATAGATTTCTCCCCATGTATACATTTCATAAGGAAGTTTGAATACTTATTGCATTTTCAAATATTCTACAAATTTACTTGGTATGGCAGCCAAGTATACTTGTTTCCACAGAAGATTTTGACTATCCTGTACTTCAAAAATTCTCTGAGTCCAATCTTTATGGAACTCTTCATACTCAAACATTTTCCTGCACTCCATATTCATCAGAATAAACTCATACTTGTCAGCTAATTCTGATTCAGTTCCATACCAGTGCTCAAGGATTGCAGTGGTTAGAGCACCAATCATATTATTATGGGGAGTTCCATCAATATGGTAAACAATGTCCCCTTGTTCATCTTTGAGAACCTCAGCTTCCATTTCAGCTTCCATTTTGGAAATCATGATAGGAGAAGAGATAACTTCCCACCATTTGCTGAGAGTGCCTATGAAACATTGGATGATGGATTTGCATGCCTCTACTTCTATTTTCCATTTCATGCACATGATTTTGTAGGAGACATACATTCTATCTATCATTTGTCTGATTTGGGCAACAGACAGACTGTCAATGTTCCATTCCTGGAACCAATCTTCAACAAATGTTTGTGACTCAGGCAATCTTCCTTTACCTATTAGGTCTGGGGCTGATGGTCTACTAGTATGATGTGGAAGATTTTCATATGTAGGATTTTGGATGGTGACCAGAGAAAGATGTTCTTTTGAAGATGATTCTGGTTTATCTTCTTCTAGAGGAAAATGGTGAGGGAATCTTTTTTGAATCACTATCTCAGATGGCTTATATACATGAGACAGTATTGAGATAGAGAGATTTTGAAGGATGAATGGATCAGGGATAGGTTTATCAGGATTATTATCCTTCTGTCTAATTTCAGTCAGGGTCTTTCCTATTTTAGAGAAATCTTGTCCCAAACCTTCCATTAATTCTTCATGGTTTTTTAAGGATTCCCTGCATTTGCATGAAATTTCACATAGAGCAGAATCCATCTTATCTTTAACATCTGTGACTTTTTCTTGAATCTAGTTTACATAATGGACAATAATATTAGTAGAAACTTGCAAATCTATTATGTGTCCTTTTCTGGCATAGTCATTGGTCACAAAAGTATGGGTTTCCATGCCTCTTAAGGCAGTTTTAGTCCAGTTAATCTGTTCTGACATAGACTGTACTCTCTTGTCAATACCAGATATATATATACTCAGCACTGGGACCCATAACGATTTCGTCATTTTCATGATCATCCTATGGAATAATGATGTAAGTTTTATTGCCCGACAGATAGTGGCAGTTGGTTTCCATGGGTTGATGTGACTAACCTCCACAGTGTATTCACATGCATTCATGTCTAAATGGTTGACAGTTGAGCCATTCGGGTTTAGTGGGTTACCGTAATCAATATTCACTTTGTAACTATTTGTCCTGAGGAAATAATGAGCATCTTGGAAACTCATAGCACTTCTACGACTTTTGGCATGGTTTGACCCGCATTTCCAATATTCTCTTCTTTATGTCATGTCTTGTCTGTCCTCTGCTTGGGGAATCTTGCACGACTACACCGTCAGACTTACTATTTAATTTACTTTTGGTTGATATGTAATAAAGACTTTGATTTGGTCGGAGGATCTTGCACGATCTCTACCACTGAATCCATAAAGCAAGATATAGTGGTTGACATGTAGGGTCGAAAGTCATATCAAGTCTTATCCTCGAAATGATTCCCTCCAAAATTTTGTATATAAGGAGGATAAGAGTTCATTCCCGCGGAGGAACTTTCATAGAGAGTTTGGGTGTTAGTCCAAGTCTTCTAAGCTTCCCTCCGGTTTGAAGCTTTGTGTCATTTTCATTGAGTCTGTAAGTAAGTGTGTTGTGAGCGAATACGAGCATCCTGCTTTGTTGTAATACCTTGGCATATTTATGCTCTGTTATTTATATAAGAAAGACTTACATGTATGTGTATCTCTGAATATTGATTATTATCTTTGTGTTATGCGCTCGCTGTGATGCTTGTTTATTTTCTTGTTATTGCACTCAATGTTCCTTGGTACGATTTGTCGAATTTCACTCATCCGGAGATAAAGTTCACTCATAGGGGAGATAAGGTGTCTACCGAGCACTGATAGTAAGTCCCGCTAGGCAAGGAGGCTGCTAAGGGCAGTTGTAGTTGCAGAGAGGTGCTGAAGGATAGCTATGGGGTTCACATAAGGCCGCAAAAGATTGGTGGATTCCAAGTGGTGGGGATCAGAAGGGGGTCGAAAGCTCTTTATGGGATGATATTGGTTCTGCTGAGAGTAGCAAGAAGCAGAAGGACAGATGACAGAAGGGAGTAGCGCATGAGACAAAGCAATCGTCAAGCTTCATTCTCCGTCGGAGGAAGCCACTGACAAGCTGTGCAGCAAGCAGCTTACAAATGGTATCAGAGCACTCTTAGCAAATTTGTAA
>JASDQU010735845.1:97130-109507 GCA_032191745.1 Picea mariana | reverse complement strand
CACAAATATTACCAACAGAAGTATGGGAATTCCAAATGCACATTATCAGTCCCCTTGTCTGCTTTCCGAACCAATTTCCAACCACTGCAACAACAGAGGGCCAGCCCGTCACCTGAAACATCCCTGCCACCATTTGCATGATCAAGTAATAGTAAAAATTGTGTATGTTCCAGAAATAGCCCATACCAAATAGCGCTACAAACAAGCCACTGCCAACCATTCCCACTATTAAAAACACCTGGAGATCAACCCTGTCTCCAAAATGTCCAGCAAAATACATACCCATGGCATACACAGACAAAAAAGCTACATCAATTTCTCCAAGCAAGGTTGTTCCATCCTTTCCATTGAAGGGAGCCCATCCTTTGGAGCTAGAATAAGCTTCTTTGCTTGAATTAGTAGGATTTTTAACAAATATTATATTAAGCAGCCATGACTGGCTATGATCACTAATTCCATTAGGCAAATTGTTACTAGTGTTGTCTGGATCCAAAACACTCTTTACTATGCTATTAGGCTTACGAGAGGCATGATAGCTAGCATATGCAATAAAAGTTATGATAAGTACAGAGGTTCTATATGTACAGCAGGTTGCATCCCTGCCTCTCAGGGCTCTTATCAGCTCAATACCTGGCGGAGGACTTCTTGACTTTTCCCCTCCTGGAGCCATGGCTATCTAATATCTATCAAATTTACAAAGTTTTGTGCTAACGAAAGCTTCAAGTTTACCCTCAATTCTAGGTTTATATCAGCACTCAGACACACAAAAGAAGACCTAGTGAAAACAAAGCATTGATTTCCATTAAAATTTGTCCAGAATCACTCGATTTGAACGATAAATTGTCTGCTTGCGGTTAAGCCTCAACAGCTTGTACATGAATTTTTTTCAAATATCAGCAAAATACTAACCTTTCATGAAGAATTTCCTCTGCATACAACCATTTACCCAGATCAAAGCTCAATTTTCTTCAAATCCTAAACCTTCAACATCTTGTAGATAAATTTTCTTAAAAAATAAACAGAATATTAGCCTTTCATGGAGAGTTTACTCCGCATACAAGAAAATACTTCCTTGATACACATCAAATAACAGCCTTCTTCAAATTCTAAACCCTCAACAGCTTGTAGATGTATTTTCTTCAAAATCAACAGAATACTAGCCTTTCATGAACAATGCCCTCCGTATACAATGAAAACACATCACCTATCAGTCTTCTTCAAATCCGATACCCTCAACAGCTTGTAGATTTATTTTCTTCAAAATTAACAGAATGCTAGCCTTTCATGAACAATATACAACCAAAAACACATCAAATATGAGCCTTCTTTAGATCATAAACCCTCAGCGGTTTGTAGATGTATTTTCTTCAAAATCAACGGAATACTAGTCTTTCATGAACAATCCCCTTCGTATACAACCATAACACATCAAATATCAGTCTTCTTCAAATCATAAACCTTTAACAGAGCTTGTAGATGTCTTTTTTTCAAGAGACAGCAGAATACTAGCCTTTCATGGACAATCCCCTGCTTATAGAATCAAAACACATCAAATGTCAGTCTTCTTTAAAGCCTAAACCCTCAACAACTTGCAGACATATTTTTCCAAAAAAACAGCAGAATACTAGTCTTTCATTAACAATCCCCCCGATTTCAACCAAAACACATCAAAAATCAGTCTTCTTCAAAGCCTAAACGTTTAACACTCCGTAGATCGGCATTTTCGTCAAAAATCAGACAAATACTAACCTTTCGTGCATAATTTCCAATTTCCCTCCGCATAAAAACAAACACCTCCTTCAATATCATAAACTACGAATTTTTTCACAATTGGAAAAAACTCGCAGACTCCTTTAATCTCGGCAATATTGAGAGCTACTCTGCTCGCTCTCAGCTCAAAAACCATTCCTTGACTCGATTCTTCACACAAACACCTGGAGGCATCAATCCTTCCATAAATTCCCATAAAACGACAAAATAAACACGCCTCTGCAAGAATTTACAGCCCTTAAGGTTTCGTGATCGATTCTTTAACAGATAAAAAATGAATAAAACTTTGAAAAAAAAATCCTTTTCAAACTGGCCGCCTAAACTGCACTCAAACACATAATGATCGGTTCAAACATGCACATTTAAAAATATCCACGACACGATGCCTGAACGAACTGCAAATTTCACCATCTCTCCACGACGAGACTCCGGATATCACCAGAAATTACAGAGCGAGCAATCCAGAGCCAGACCGCTCAAAAGTCGAAAAAAACGTAACAAAATCACAAGCAGGGATCGAGTCACGCATGCGACATTGGCTGGGTCCATACAAGCCAGAAAATTCACAGATTTCAATCCAATTGGTGAGCGAAATGCAACCCAAACACAGCAACCCTGAGCAGGATACCAATCGCCGATTCAAATTTCAGCCCGCCTCTAGAGCCCACCGCCCACCTCTTTACAATTTTAAATTTTTCAACAGATGTGCATGGATCCATTCCATGGCGCATGGCATGGCATGGCAGTTGGATGGCTAATTATGCCATGGAACGGCAGAGGTTTGTGTCACGGTAACAGCGTTTGGGCGAGTGGAGTGGGCAGCCGGTCGAAGCTCTGACATGATGGACGACAGGAATTCGGACACAGAAAACGGTTGCCGACAAAGGTTCAAAACGTTTGGGTTTTAGCTTATGCCAATGTAAATTAGTCATATCGCACGTATTAATTGTCTCTAACAACGGCCCACCGGCCCACCTGGTTTGGTCATATTAATAAATATGATTTCAACGTGTTAATTTTAAGTTTTTTTCTTTTATTTTTTGTAATTATATTTTTTTTTGAAATGTCACGTTTAGGAGAAATTAATCACATCGACACTTTCCATCAATCAAAAATTAAAAATAACTAATTTAAAAATTTAGAAAATATTTTTTTATTTTACAAAAATTTTGAAATAAAATTCCTTTCAAACATACATTATTAGTAGAAACCTAAAAAAAATTAAAATTTTCATTTAAGTCAAAGATCGTTGACTGCAAATAGATTGCTATATATCCTGCCGGAGGCAGGTATAAAAAGGATAAAACTCAGTCTGCAACCCAATTATTTTCTTTTGCTCAATCTTTGTGGTTCCATTCTTCCCATGATGATGACTTGCCACATAACCCATCTTATCTATTAGAGAAATCTTTTTGGTAAAATCCTATAGGTTAAGGACTTCTTTTATATTTCTATCTTGCATTGATGCCACCCCAAATTGAAGCCCTGCAAGCGATCAAATCTATAAGTAATATTTTTAAATGAATTCCAAAAACATTAATGGTGTGTACTTATAGGTTTTCTTTAGGCATAGGATTGATGCGTACCTTCAAAGTGCCAGTATAGGCACACGACTATGTATATTTTGATTTTTCCCTGAATAACAAATATAAAAAAAAAAAATCTACTTTCTGCTTTAATGAATTACAAATCTTCTTGTGGCAAGTATTAAAAAATAGTAAGGAATACAAATTTCATCATTTTTTTATGCATTAAATTCTCAAACAAGTAAGGATTGCGAGAGGTAAGGGTGGGATTGAGAAAGAGGGAGAGGTATCATCAATATTCACCAATCAAGATAGGTATAAAAAGGTATTATAGCCATCACCTCATCACAAATAACTAGTGTTGATTCTAGGTTCAAAACAACATCACATAGAGTTATGATACATTATGTAAGTAAGGGTTGTGAGAGGTAGGGGTGAGATTGAGAAAGAGGGAGAGGGATCACTAAAGTCACCAATCAAGATAGGTACATAAAAGTATTACAACCATCACCTCATCACAAATAACTAGTGTTGATGCTAGGTTCAAAACAATGTTACACAAAGTTATGATACATTATGTAAGTATCAAATACACACATGGGAAAAAAATAAGTGGAAACATAAATAACCCTTAGTACTATATTGTTGGACACAGTAGGTATAATGTTGTCATTGATGTCAACAGAATGGAAATCTCAGAAGGGTGAGCGCATTGCAAATATCGAGATAAAAATCCCCATAGTAAAACTAAGAGAGAGTGCATTGAAGATATCGGGATCGAAATCCCAACAATAAAAATCCAAAAGAACCAAGGAAGAATATTGTTTGTTGATGTAATTATCGGTACAATCCTAGACCGTTAAATCACGCAGAAGCCATAGCCTAATCATTGGATCAAGTAGGCTTTGGGACTTCGGAGCTTCAGCACTTCGGCGATTATTGAAGACAAGGCAAAGTCATGAAATCCCCGAAGCCATGAAGTGTCAAAACCACAAAGGGTAAAAACCATAATCGCAAAATCCTGCTAACCGTTGATCTGAAATGAAAATATTGAAAACATCAGATCGCACTAAAAGGAATAAGGTAGTCAACTCCGGCATTGACCTACTCCAACAATAAGAAGCTTAGATAAACCAAGAAATCTTGAAATCCAAATCCCCTGAGTCAACAGAATTCGTCGATCAAGACAAGGAAAGATCTATGGTGATAGATCTATTCAGCGTTTCGACAATGATCGAAGGATCGTATAAAAGTGTCAAAACTCTCGAAGCTACGAAGTAACGAAATTTCAAAATCCTAGTCAACAGGACCATGTCAGCAATTGATGACATGTGGCTCAATCAAATAGTGACAAGTGTCAAGGTCGATGTGAAACATAAGGAGTGTAAAAATCACAAATCGGGTTGACATGTGTCACACTCACCAAGGGTCCACGTCATCATAGGTGACGTCAGTACGCCACGTCAATCCAAGACTACAACCTCTGGGGATAACCAGCTTCTCCTACCAGTAGAAATACCCAGAGCACCGAAGGCCGAAGTCGCGAAATAACACTGATCGTTGATATAATATTTTTGGACCGTCCAATCGTATAGGGGAAGGAATAGTCAACCCAGTGTTGACCACTCCAGGATTACGAGGAATCTCAAATAACTAAAGTGCCAAAGGGTGAAGTAGTGAATTAACATTAACCATTGATCTACTTTGGGAGCATTCTCGATCGTTTGATCGAGTACAGTGGAAGGATAGCGTAAGGAGTACTAACAACTAACAGTAAGCAGTCACCATAGCTTTATGACTTATTTGATAGGTAAAACTCCAGAGGGAGTGAACTACTTCAAAGTTTGAGTAACTCGGAGTCCCAGAGTCACAAATAGTAGAATACCCGGAAAGCGGGAGCTACTTTTCACCTAAGCCTACAGTCCTAGCTCCTGGACATGTGAAGGTTATTACACAGGGAAGTGTTGATACGCACTTCGACGTAATTTGCTTCGAGAGAGTTGGAAGACTGCAAAGGCCGAAGTCCCAAAATGCTGAAGTCCCAAAGTAAACGAGAACCATCCATCTCAACTTGCAAATAAAGCATAATTGTCAATCTTGATAAGTGATTAATTGCTCGCTTGGGTTAGCACTAAGACATCACATGTGGTCATATGGAATAGAGGTCCTGAAGCGCTTTTGTACACAATTTAACATAGAGAGGATGTGTTTTACCACTAACAGAAAGGAATTTTGAATAAGACAAAGATCTAGAATTTGTCTTGATTGATCTTAAGTGATCCAATACAAGAAATGCATTAGAGAGATAATCGAAAAGCTCAGATATGATAAATTTAAATTAATAATGAAATAAAGAGGCATGAGATTGAATTGAAAGAAATTGATCCATACATGTGATCGATTTATGAAAATCCCTCTTATTAAATTAAAAAGAACTTTTAATTTTGATATATGAATAAATAATAACAATAACATAAGTTATTTGCTTAAAGTGAAGAGGTGCATTGTTTCATACAAAAATACACAATGGTTCAATACTAAAAGACATAATGGTTCAACCTTATACCTTTTGGAAAGTATATAAGTAGGCAAACAAGGTGAAAGGAAAGTGTCTCTGCAGTCCAGATCAGTAGATCAAAAGAAGAAGCAAAGTCCAAGAAGGAAAACTAAAGATACTTATGTTGTGAGGGTGGAAGGGAGGAGCAAGGAAGGATTCATATTCTTTACTAAGTAAAAGTATGAAAACAAGGAGTTGGTGCTTCCTAGGGTTGGTGCCCTAAAACAAGGGAGTTGGTGCTTAAAGGAGATTATTATGCTCTCTGGAAAATAAGAATGAAAAGCTACCTAATGGCTCTTGGTTTTGATGTTTGGAAATATGTAGAAAATGGCTACATTGCACCAACTACTCCACCCACAGATACTGCAGGAAAGAAGATTTGCAATGACAACTCAAGAGCAGTCAATGCCATTCTAGGTGGATTAAAAAATCCCATATTTTTGAAGGTAATGCATTGTAATTCAACTAAGGAGATCTGGGACAAACGAGAGGTTATATATGAAGGGGACAGCAAGGTCAAGGAAGCCAAACTACAAACCTATAGAGCTCAGTTTGAAAATTTGAAGATGAAAGAAGAAGAGAACATTGTTGAATATCTTCATAGGGTAGATGAGGTAGTTAAATCAATCAGAGCAGCTAGAGAAGAACTCAAAGACAAGCCCATTGTACAAAAGATATTAAGATCATTACCTATGAGGTATGATGCCAAGATTTCTACAATTGAAGACAGACCAAACCTTGACAAACTCACAGTAGATGAGCTCCATGGAATTCTTACATCATATGAGATGAGGACAGGACAGGAAAAACCATCAAAAGAAGAAACAACCTTTAAGGCCTCAAAAACAAAGAAGAAGCGGGAGCAAAAGTCCAATGAAGAGTTATCATAGATATATGATGAAGAAGTTGCCTACTTCATGAAGAAACTCAAGAGAGGGACTAGGAAATACAAAGGAAAGTTTCCTCTAATATGTTTCAACTGTAGAAAAATTGGAGACTTTGCCAATAAATGTCCCTATCCTAAGAAAGAGGAAAGTGATGATGAAAGAAATCTCAAAGATCAAAAGAAGAGAAAAACTAAAGATAAAAGGAATTTCTACAAAAAGAAGAAAACTTTCTTTACCCAGGAAGACAGTAGCTCATCTAAAGAACGTGAAGAAGAGGAGCCAGAGATTCTATTTATGGGAATGAAAACTCAAGATGATAATCATTCAGAATATGAAGAAGAAATGAACCTTGAGGAAGAATTTGTCTGTGCAATTGAAGAACTAAGAAAATATAAAAAGCAAAACAAGTTACTAAGGGAACAACTTCTAAAGTTTGAAGAAGTTATAAAATTAAGAAAAAATGAGTTTTCCAAAATCATTAGTGATTCAGAACAACTGATTATTGAGTTAAAAACCCAACTCCAAGAAACCAAAAGAAAAGAAGAAATCTTGAATAACGAACTCAATGAAAAACAACAAACATGCAAGATATTGAAAGATAAAATAATTCAACTAAAAGGGAAACTGGAAAAAGAAGACATTTAGTCTAAGCTTAAAAACAACTCAAAAATCTTGAATGAGATTCTTAGCAGTCAAATATCATCAAATGATAAGACAAGATTGGGATATGATCCCTCTACACAATAGAAGAATGACAAACAACCAATCAGCTATGTAGATTCTCTTAAGAACTCCATAAGAAGAGAAGAAAATAAGGCAAGGATAATACCATTGAAGATTGTCCCAAATAAACAGAAATATGTACTCTCTACTAAAGAAAAAGATGACAAGAAGAATAGAATCATCAGAAGGAAGCCCTCTAGTAAAATCAATATATATTCCTTGGGTATTGTTATTCCTGCAATAATTTTGTACATAAAGCAATACATTGTAAAGCTTATAGAAAGTAAAATCCAAGAAATGTGCAAAGATATGAAAACAATGAGAATAATGCAGAAAGAAGAAATTATAACTCATTCTCTCCCTTACAAGACTATAATGTTGAATGTTACAAATGCAACAACTCTAGTCATGAAGCTAGTGAATGTAGATTGTCAAAGTATGACAAAAGGATAAATATTCCCAACAATCAAAAAGTATGGAAGAAAAAACAAATAAAGAAAACAAAATGTAATGTAGCCCTATATGCGAAAAACCAAGGATGTCAGTGGTATATAGACAGTGGATGTTCTAAAGACATGACTGGAGATCAAAGAAAATTTCTCAAGTTAAAAAAGAAAGAAAAAGTAAAATTCACCTTTGGAGATAATATGTCAGCCAAGATACTGGGAAAAGGCAATGTCGGTATAGGGAATAACAAGACCAAAGCAGAAGATGTACTTCTGGTAGAAAATCTCAAGCCTAATCTCCTAACTGTAAATCAAACATGTGATTAGGATCACATACTTACCTTTGATTCTCAGAAATGAGAGATCAGAAGAAAAGATATTGGAAAGCTAGTAGCAGTTGCACCAAGAACATCTAGCCATGTGTACATCCTTGATATGGATGAAGAAGAAAAATGTTGTTTAATTCAAGAAGATGAAAGTTGGATATGGAATAGAAGGTTGGGACATTTAAGCTTTGACAACTTAATCAAAGCCAATAAGAAAGAGGCAGTAAGGGATCTGCCAAAATTTATTAAGCCTTCAGATTCTATTTGTAAACATTGTCAAATAGGGAAGCAAACAAAAGTTAGTTTCAAAACAAAAGAGCATTCCACAACAAAACCATTGTAACTTATTCACACAGATCTATGTGGACCTACCAGAACTAAAAGTTTTTATGGAGAACATTATTTTATGTTTATCATTGATGATTACACAAGAATGACATGGGTATACTTTCTAAAAGAAAAATTAGAAGCCTTTGAGAAGTTTAAAACATACAAAGTCCTTGTAGAGAATGAAACATTTCTCAAATAAAATGTTTGAGATCAGAGAATGGAGGAGAATTCACCTCTATTGAGTTCATTAAATTCTGTGAAAATCATCAAAAGACAATTTTCAGCTCCCAGGACTCCTCAACAGAATGGAGTTGTGGAGAGAAAAAACAGAACAGTCCAAGAAGCTGCAAGAACCATGTTAAATGAAGCAGGGATTCTAAACAAATTTTGGAGAGATGCAATATACACAGCAATCCACATACTTAATCAAGCTCAATTGAGACCCAACCATGACAAAACTCCTTATGAACTATGGTTTGGCAGGCCAACATCTGTAAAACACTTTAGATTTTTGGAAGCAAATGTTACATTAAGAATGGTGAAGATCAAAATATGATTGTTGTGGTAGTATATGTTGATGATATCATATTTGGGAGTAATATTACTATAATGAGTAGAAAATTTGCAACTAAAATGCAAGAAGATTTTGAAATGTCTATGTTGGGAGAATTGTCCTTCTTCTTAGGTTTACAAGTCACTCAATCAGAAAAAGGAATATTTATTTCCCAAACCAAATATATCAAGGAAATGTTGAAGAAATTCCAAATGGAAGACAATAAACCAGTAAGTACTCCCATGGTTATTGGATGTAAACTAAGCCTTGATGATGACTCACCAAAAGTAGATCAAACTATGCACAGATCAATGATTGGAAGTTTGCTCTATTCAACTAGACCTGACATTATGCATGTGGTAGGACTAGTGGGAATATTTCAATCTGCACCTAGGGAAACTCATCTAAAAGCAGTAAAAAGAATATTCAAATATCTTAAAGGGACCTTAGAATTTGGATTATGGTATCCAAAAATTAAAGACTTTACCATAAATGCATACACTGATGCAGATTGGGTTGGTAGTATAGATGACAAGAAAATCACTAGTGGAGGAGCATTTTTTTCTAGGAAAATGTCTGGTAGCATAGCTAAGTAAGAAACAAACATCCACATCACTATCCATAGCAGAGGTAAAATACATTGTTGTTTCATATTGTTGCACACAAGTTCTCTGGATGAAGCAAACATTAGAATATTTACAAATAAGATATGGTGATTCCATTACTATTAACTGTGATAACACTAGTGCCATAAACATCTCTAAAAATCCAGTAATGAATTCTAAAACAAAACACATCCCAATCAAATACCATTTCTTAATAGATCAAGTTGCTCAAAAATCAGTTAAAGTAAAGTATGTAGATACCAAAGAACAAATTGCAGACATATTCACAAAACCTTTGCCCAAGGGTACCTTTGAAAATCTTTGGCGGAAATTGGGAGTAATTCACATACCTCATTAAAACTACAAAAATTTACATCAGAAGAAGGGGCACATACATAGGGGGAGCACTGCGTCAGGGGGAGTAAAGAAATATCCCTTATGTCATTGTTGTCCAAGGGGGGGGGAATTGATAAGCAGCAGAAATAAAATATTTCAAAGAAAAGGTTTCCATCAATGCCAAAGGGGGAGAATGTTGGAGACAGTAGGTATAATGTTGTCATTGATGTCAACATAATGGAAAGCTCAGAAGGAAGAGCACGTTGCAGATATCAGGATTGAAATCCCCATGGTAAAACTAAGGGAGAGTGCATTGCAAATATCGAGATCAAAATCCCCAAAGTAAAACTCCAAAAGAACCAAGGAAGAATAGTGTTTGTTGATATAGTTCTCGAGACAATCCTGGACTGTCAGATTGCACAGAATCCAGAGCCTAATCGTTGGATCAAGCAAGCTTCGGGACTTTATAGATCAATAGGAAGTGCCAAAACTACCGAAGCTACGAAGTAACGAAATGTCAAAATCCTAGTCAATAGGACCATGTCAGCAATTGATGACATGTGGCTTAATCAAATAGTGACAAGTGTCAAGGTCGATGTGGCACATAAGGAGTGTAAAAATCACAAATCAGGTTAACACGTGGCACACTCACCAAGGGTCCACATCATCATAGGTGACGTCATCACGCCACATTAGTATGGGACTACAGCCTCTAGGGATAACCAACTTCTCCTACCAATAGAAATACCCATAGCATCGAAGGCCGAAGTCACAAAATAATGTTGATTGTTGATCTAATATTTTTGGATCGTTCGATCATATAGGGGAAGGAATAGTCAGCCCAACATTGACCACTATGGGATTGCGAGGAATCCCAAACAACTAAAGAGTTGAAGGGTGAAGTAGTGAATTAATGTTAACCATTGATCTACTTCAGGAGCATTCTCGATCGTTTGATCAATTACAGTGGAAGGATAGCATAAGGAGTACTAACAACTGACAACAAGCGGTCGTCGCAGCTTTATGACTTATTCGGTAGGTAAACTTCCAGAGGGAGTCTATTTCAGAGTTCGGGCAACCCGAAGTCACGAATAGCCAAATACCCAGAAAGTGGGAGCTACTTTTCGCCTAAGCCTACGGTCCTAGCTCCTGGAAATGTGAAGGTTATTAAGCAAGGAAGTGTTGATATGCACTCCGATGGAATTTGCTCCGGGAGAGTTGGAATACTGCAAAGGCCGAAGTCCTGAAACATCGAAGTCCCGGAGTAAACGAGAACCATCCATCTCATCTTGCAAATAAAACACAACCATCAATCTTGATATGTGATTAAGCGCTCGCTTGGGTTAGCACTTAGACATCACCCGTGGTCATATGGAATAGAGGTCCTAAAGTGCTTTTGTACACAATTTAACACAGAGAGGATGAGTCTTTCCACTAACATGAAGGAATTTTGAATCAGATAAAGATCTGGAATTTGTCTTGATTGATCTTAAGTGATCCAATACAAGAAATACATTAGAGAGATAATTGAAAAGATTGAATATGATAATTTTAAATTAAGAATGAAATAAAGAGGCATGAGATTGAATTAAAATAAATCGATCCATACCTGTGATCGATTTATGAAAATCCCTCTTACTAAATTAAAAAGAACTTTTAATTTTGATATATGAATAAATAATTACAATAACATAATTTATTTACTTAAAGTGAAGAGGTGCATTGTTTCATACAAAAAGACGCAATGGTTCAATACTAAAAGACACAATGGTTCAACCTTATGCCTTTTGGAAAGTATATAAGCAGGCAAACAAGGTGAAAGGAAAGTGTCTCTATAGTTTAGATCAGTAGATCAAAAGCAGAAGCAGAGTCCAAGAAGGAAAATTGAAGATACTTATGCAGTGAGGGTGGAAGGGAGGAGCAAGGAAGGATTCATATCCTTTACTAAGTAAAAGTGTGAATACAAGGAGTTGGTGCTTACTAGGGTTGGTGCTCTAAAACATGGGATTTGGTGCTTCCTAGGGCTGGTGCCCTAAAACAAAGGAGTTGGTGCTTCCTAGGGTTGGTTCCCTAAAACAAGGGAGCTGATGCTTTCTAGGGTTGGTGCCCTGAAGAAGGGGATTTGTGTCTCCAAGATTTGGTGCTCTAAAAAGGATTGGTGTCCTTCACAATCACAGATTATTCTTTATAAACTTTGTAATTCTTGTTAATTATATTTATATAATTGATTTTAAATACAAGTTCATTGTTGATCCATTGTGGTGATTAATAAAATAATGAAGTAATTACTAATTGTTTAAAAAGGTAATATTGATTCA
>JASDQU010735845.1:8789-53296 GCA_032191745.1 Picea mariana | reverse complement strand
GTTCTTGTTGGTGGATTTTGGTCTAGGAACTTGGATGATGGTATGGTTCCTCCTCATTCCTGGCTTTCTAGGTAAGAGGACACCTTTATCTCCTCCTTTTTCTACAAATTTGGAAGGTTTACGATTGGTACTTGGTATCAATTTCGAATAGAATTCCCTTGTTTCTCAATTAGGGACTTGGTCACAATTCTTCAAGATATTATGTATTATTCCAGTGAATATGATATTCTAAAGCTTTTTTGGTTTAATTTAGACCCTTGGATAGTTATCAACAGCTTTCAGTACCAGACAAGGGACAAAGTTGTATTGTGGCTAGTATTTTTCTTCAAAGGTTTTCTTTTCAGAGGATGCGGATTGGTTTTTTCCGTCTGACATTGGTCTCATCATGGATCTCGTGATTATTGTTTTGGCCACACTTTGTTTGTTTCTTGGGTGCCGAGATATTTTTCATCTCTTCTTCGACCTGACAATTCTGGTTTGTTTATTTTTTGTACCCTACGTCATGATTTGGAATCTTTCTCTTTCCAAATGGATTACATGGAACTTCAAGAGATAAGGAGAGTGTTGAGGAGGCATAAGGATACAATTGAAAGAAATCGAAGTTTGATTCACACGGTCTGGAAGAAAATTCAGGAAGAGGATAAAGATTGTAGCTTCCCAAATTGAAACCATTATGRGAACATTGATGCAACAAAAATGTCAAATAAATGTAGAGAAGGAAGAATGTGCATCACTCCGAAACATGGTAGTAAATTTTTCAAAAGGTGAGCAGTGTGGAACTTCGAACCAAGTTCAATCAGCGAATTCAAATTGTGGGAAACTCATGGAAGAAAGTACATTGCATCAGCTCCCAGAAAATGAGGATTTGACATTTTATAAAGTAATTAGAATTCTAGGCCTATTTTGTAGAACTTAAACGATTATGTACTTTTGGAAAATGTTATATTTGAAGTTGTTCATGTGGTACAACTATATATTAGATCTATGCTCTATTTTGGTTTGTGGTTTTTTGTTATGTAACCAAAACGTGGATGTATTTTCATTACAAGTTATACTACAACTTGTTACTTAATATAATATCTCCCAATTATAATTTAAAAAAATTATAAATATACTTAAAAACTAAATATAAAATTAAATATATAAAAGAAATATATAAAAAATCAAAAGTTCATAAGAACCAAATCGTCTCGTTTGTGAATACATTATACTTAACTTCATAAATAATTAAAATATCACTTAAATTTATAATAATTAAAATTATAAATATACTTAAATATAATAATAAAATAAATATTAGTCCGCAGGGGTGTAAACTGATTGGCAAGTGTTGTGTAAATGGAAGGAAATATGTATTGGAGGTCTCAAGTTCGATTATCACCTCGATTTACTTGTGCTCCATGCTTGCGGGTTGTGTGGCGCACCTGGGGTTATAGTGGTAGCGGACGGGTATCGACCACGTGTCATGTGAGTACGAGAACCGCGAGTTGTCGATTCCCCCAATATAAAAATAAAATAAATAATAAATAATAATAATAATAATAAAATAAATATTAGAACCAGAAAATCAACATTGCTAAAATAAGAACAAACTCTCACGAGCTACATAATGAAACTAGACGTTGGACAATTCCAAAAACTCTGTGGGATGCACGAATTTACCATATTTGTGACACTAAGAGGGTTGAAGATGAAAAACACTTCCTCTTAGATTGCCTTGTCTATTCCCAAATTATATCCCAATTTAAAAATGTTTGCCACAATGCATACCTTTCTAACCTCCTAAGCAATCAAAACTATGGTGATCTTGGAATGCTTCTCTCAATGCTCTTTTAGCACAAAAATCCAATTTTAAAGAAATCGAAGTAATATCTTACTTTCTTAAGGTTTGATAGACCAATTGGCCTTAGTGGATGTTAATCATCATCATCATCATCATGAAAAGTTAAAGTTCCATTAATACAAAATCACCTAGTTGAGGAAGACGACATATCTTTCCCATGACACGGATAATAAGAGTGAAAAGTATATTTGACTTCAATATACTAATAATATAGTAAAATATTTGATTTCATTAATAATATAATAATAATAGAGAAAAATATTTAATTTCATTGTAGGTTAGCTTGAGTGGTTCAGTTCAGTGAATTACAAGTAGGAGGTCATGGGTCAAGTCCCCAAGTTGACTACCTGTGTGGATATATTGGGCCTCACTTAATGTCCCCATCAGGCTAGCCTACCAAAAATGTAACCAACCAATTTATCTCGAATACCATTCTCAAAATGAAAGGAAACACCTAAAAGATTTCCCTAAAATATGCATTCCATCAATATATATGATGCATATTTTTGTAAAATTATCTTTAAAAAAAACTATTATAATAACCAGTTATTTAAATGTCAATAGGACTTCTAAAATATCAATTATATCATATACAATATTTTATCTTTACGATCCTAAAGTATATATGAAAATATATATAATTAATTATGTGGGGCAATCTTCTTGTGAAGGCATGGGCCATTAGAATTTAATATGTCACAATAATATGTGTTATGATATGTGTTACGGAAGGAAACAAGGTGATAGCTTTGTAAATTAGTTTTTGTTTACAATTTTATTATTGCAATTAAGGTTTTATATATAGAGAGAGCATTTAGCTTGGGTGGTTGAAAGGAATGATTGTTATCCTCACCATCTAAATTCAATTTTTGCAAGTGACACGTTGAGCTTTTAATGAGTATATTGTTATAATGGGTTTGAACCTTGTTGTTAACCGGCCTTGTGCCCTAAAAATTATAAGTTTTATCTTGGGTACCATCCTCGAAATGAGGTGAAGTACTCAAGAGTTTTCCCCAACCAATGTAACCTTGAAAAAATATTAAAAATTGTGTGTGTGAAAGAGAGGAAATTATCAGGTATTTCTCCTCATTTTGAGGATGGTATATAGGGTAAATCCAACATTATTTAGGGCTCAAGGTTAGGTCAACAACTCATAAATAAGTCATTAAGAGTAAACATGTCACAACGTGGGATTTGAATCAGTGAAGAGAATACCAATTTTTCCTCACAACCATTCGAGTTATATATATATATATATATATATATATATATATATATATATATATATATGAAAAAATCATCTACTTTTTTTTTCATATACTAAGTAAATTTAGAGTTAAAATGGAATTATGTTACTACATAATGTATTTTATTGGTGATTATGTTCGGATAAGAAAGGGACACAATCCTCTAAGCTAAGTATTCTCTAATGAATAGATGTGTGTAAATACAGCAAATGAAAGGTGAAAATAACCCTAGAAAAGTGAATACATTAGAAATCATTGAATCCAATGCAAATAATTAGTTGAAGGAGAATGGACAAGAGGAATATTCATAATAAGTAAACAAAGAGTATAAATTTAAATACACATATTTAATTTAGAATAATAATATTAATGTGAAAAAAATATCTAAAGATATGTGAATAAAATCTCAACATAGGGATATGTGATTATAGCAAGATAGCATGTAAATCATATAACTAACTAACACAAGTCAAAGATAACTCACAAGGCATGACACCAATGACAATATTAACGCATATATCCAACATAGAATAGGAATATTGATGTGAATGAAACATGAAGATAAGTACATGTTATTATAACAAGATAACACTTACAACCTATAGATAACAACCATATGCCAAAGATGATTCACAAGGCATGATATTGAAACCTTCCAAAATGAAGTACCAAAGAGAGGGAGGATGCTATCACATCAACTTAGGGACTTGCACCATAAGCTAACATCTAAATCAACAAAACTTTTGATAAGATAATGCCTTATAAACCATCTCAATCTTACAATTTTTAAGTATATGAGAATATCTCAATAAAAGTATTACTACACATGAAGATGTAATAAAATAACTTGCAATATCGTATAGATAATAATGTTAAAATTGTTAGTATTATTGTAAGAGAGAATAATACTATTACAATGAAGTTGTTACCATATCAACTCATGAAAACTATAATTAATAATTATAAGTTAAAAAGCTTCATAAAGCATGATATTAAAACTACAAACAATGTAAATACTATAGTGAAGGATATTATCACTCCAATCCACAAACTTATGTCATAAAATTCACTTCGAGATTAACCAAACTTGTAATGTGGATAATGTTTTATAAGCCACCTGTTTTTGTCATAATTGTTATCCACCTAAAATTATTCCTAACATACATACCCAAGAGACACACCCAAAAATACTTTAATAACATAGCAATGATAAAAACATATTATAATAGTTATCATAATTGAGTATAACATAGCCATGGTTAAAAATATTATAATATTTATCATTATTGAGTAATATCCTACACAAAGTTAAAGGTCTCCCACACCCCAAAGATGTATAATTAGTTTCTTTACTATTACTTAGGATTCCTTGGCTTTGGACATTGGCGCTCCAAATAAGTTTTAGTAGCCAGTCGTAATATAAAATTGGAGATATCATAAGTCACAATGAGAAAATACAAAATGATCAATCATGAAAAAAAGACGATTTCTTGCCCATTCAAGGATTTCTATGTTCATTCAATCTACATGCAATGAATCAATGCTTATGGAATCATACAATGAATCAATACTTATGGAATCATTGGAAGGTATTTCATCTAATGAACACTAAGAAGTAACAAAGTGTCTCTCATGGAAATTGCACTAATGAAGTGAATTGAATTGGGTCACCACGTCAAAGGTTAGCCTCTCCCTTTGATCGATTTTCTATCACTTAAATTGAACAAATGTAAAAACATAATTTTGTTATGGTTGGAACTTTTAGTAAAAAAACGTTTGAATTGGGAGGGTAATCCTCTTACTAAACCAAATGATGGCTAAAGAAGTAGATTACATTAGGATGCTTGAGAGAACAAAGTTAAAAAAATATGAATTATAAATGACTTTCTAAATTTTGGAGTTGTTGAGTTTGTGTTTTTTTTTTCCATGTAAAATCTTAGGAGAAAACTCTCAAGCATCCCCTTGCATTTGTAGATGGTACTCAATGCATACTCAATAATGTTGATTATGGTACCTTGCTGGAAGGGACATCAAGTAAGGCATGTAACAAAGACAACCAACTGGGGAATGAATCCCAAGACCTCCTACATGTAGCTCAAAGCACTCAACCACTCAAGCTTTCCCACTGAGTTTTTTTGCTTATGCTTGTTATTTATGCAATGTCCATAATAATTGCAAGTCCTGCCACTACAATGGCATATCCCATGATTGAGATTTTCTTCCACTTTCATAACTTATTATTATGTGTTTGAGTGTGTGGATTGGGCGTGTGCATTGTGAATAATCCCACATGCATTGCAATTTTGAGTCGATAATTGATTTGAAATGGATCAATATATAATTTCTCATCTATTTGGTACTTTCTAGAGTGGAAAATTGGAGACATGGACTTGTAGGGCCCATTTCAAGGGCAAATCCTATTTTGGTGATTTAGGGTCCCTGTAACAGCGCAAATTGATTAATTTTATCATAGTTTTTTTTAATTTAAATTTAATTAACTATTAAAATATATTAATGAGTCTTTATTATTTTATTATTAAAAGGTGGGTGAAGGAGTTAATGGGGGGATAAGATTGTTGGGGATTTGAGAGAGGAGGATAAGAAAGAAGGGGAGGACTTGGAAGAGGATATTATTTTCTGTTTGAGGATTTTTGAATTTCTAAGGGGGAGAGGAGGAGGAGGAAATTGGAAGGAATGTTTTTTGGGGGGGAACTCTCACAGGGCACTGTTGTTGCTGGGAATTTTGGGCTCG
Organism: Picea mariana; assembly: GCA_032191745.1. Classification (NCBI taxonomy): domain Eukaryota; kingdom Viridiplantae; phylum Streptophyta; class Pinopsida; order Pinales; family Pinaceae; genus Picea; species Picea mariana. Next base: position 47,454 of record JASDQU010735845.1, on the reverse strand, counting down.
GGAGCCAGGAAACCGCAAGGATTCCTGGAGCTAGGGAGCCGGAGAGGTTGTCCCTAGCTGGCTGGGAGGTTAATATTCAGTCTGGGCAAGAACAAGGGCAAGAAAAAGAACATGATCAGACATAAAAGAGACTAGATAAACCAACCTGTTGGTGGAGGTATGTATTATGTTGTTGTTGTTATCATTATTCTGTTGTTGATTATCATTATTTTGTTGTTGTTTATCTTTATTATGTTGTTGTTTATCATTATTCTGCTGTTGATTATCATTATTCTGTTGTTGATTATCATTATTTTGTTGTTGTTGTTTATTCATGGTTTCTTCCAAGTATAAGAAAGTCATTAAAAGAAATCCTAAACTGAAGTTTAGAAAACCTTTATTTAGCTTGAGTCCTTAAAATAATCAAGCTCTACATATGGTATCAGAGCCCAGTTTCAAAATTGAAACCTGGGCTTGACCACCCACAGTAGGATTTTGTCTTTATGCCAATTTGGGATGTTACAAATCATACCAATATATCATACCAGAGATTATTTGCACAGCCTAAATGATTCTTTATAAACTTTTCCAAGCATAATGTTGAACTACTTCTAATGCAAACATTTTCCATTTAACAAAGCGAGAGATCGATACTCTTAAACACTAGTGACCAGCCCTTTTCCCATGATACAAACTCTTGCATTAAAATTGTGAATCCGACCTCATTATACATCATAGCACTGTCAATCAGGAAAGCATGAATAGCTCATCTATATCTCAGTAAATATTGACTCAGTTCTCATTATAGTTTTGTTGCTTATTTGTGATTATAGTTTTGTAGCTTATAACTGGAAGTAATGTTCTCATTTTTCTCATTTTGGACCTCACTACTTAGAATTTGTAACTAACTTGGTAAGACATAACATAAGAGCCTTACTTCAATGAACAAGATAGCAATGAATTATCTTGATGGTTAATAACAACAAAGTGTTTTAAAGATCCATATATATACAACCTTGAAAAGTTTCTCTTTAGATTTTCCATCTAAGACAGTAAACAAAAACAAATTGTCAAACCTGAAGCTGAACTATACCAAAGAATCATGACAGAGGTTATTTGTCATACACTAATGAATACTTTATAGAATTTCCAAGCAGAAAAATCTACGACTTTTGATGAAATCCCTTTCCATTTAAGGGAGGGAGAGATTGATAGCTTTAAACACACCATTTTGCCATACGAATATGACCTCATACCTAAGCTTGTCCATATCTCAGTTAATAATGATTCCGTCGTGATAATAGTTTTGTTGCTTATAGCTGCAGGATAGTTTGCCAAAGGCAGTATTGTTTTGGTTTTTTCATCTTGCATCTGAGAATTCATAAGTTTGTTAAACATCAAGTAAGAGCCTTAACTTCAAGGATAAAAATAGCAATCAAGTTTCTTGATACTTAAAAATAACAAATTGTTTAAGAGACATATACAACCTAAACTTCACAGTACACAGTAGTTTGCCTTAGGAAATTCTGGGTAGCTACAACAAATGATCATCATTATCTATATTGTCCGACTTGTGAGACTTTTTAGGCTTCTGGTAGTTTTCCTCATAATGTTTGGCAATAAGGAGGCCTATGTTGATGAGTTTCTGGATGTTGGAGACGTTGTAATTATGCGCCTCGTATATCCCAAATGCAGTCTCTGCCATGAAATGGAACCCGCACCCATATTTAGGTGTAAATCCACTAGGCTCTCACACAGGTGATTTTCTGCCATAGAATGAAGAAAACTGGATAGAATCCTTCTGTTCTTAAGGGCCTCCTGTAAAAATTCTTCAAATGCTTCAACAACAACTTTGTCCGACCTCAAAATCAAAATGGATGGTGTGGAAGGGTCTATCTGCAATGCCCAACTAGAGATAACACTGCAATTGAACATCGTCATTGCGGGTGGTGGACTCACGGGCCTTTCTCTGGCGTTGGGCCTTCAAGAGTGAAACATCCAAGCTCACGTGTTCGAATCCCACCCTGTTCTCAACGTAGCAACAACTACCATAATAGGTATCAGCAACAACGATATCACCGCCCTGGAAGGCATTAAGCCCGGAATCATCGCCACAATAGCCCAATCAGGCACTTACACCACAAAATTCATCCATATTGCCTCCATCAATGGAAAGGAAGAGCGATCTGGAACCACAAAAAAGGCTCCCTGGGGAATGGGTCGTTGTGTGATGGGAGTCTGTTTAGCGAATTCTTGCAGGCTTCCTTCATAAATCCTCAATCCACTTCTCTCACAAACTGATAGCATACAAACCATTCAAGACTGTTTGATGAGGTTAAGAGAGGAGATATTATGTACCTGTCGGAGAATGATGAGAGAACTAGGAGTATCATAGCTAATACAACCAGGTCATGTTCCTCAACAATACGAGTGGATTCTACTGCAACTGTGAGATATGACTCTGTCACTGAATCCTATGAAAGGGTGTTGTAGCTCAAAGAAACAAGAGTCTGTAACACAAGTAAACACACAAGAGAAATACACATCAATCTGTATACATTAAAGCCAGGCTTCTTCTCCAAAAGGTGACTACCAGAGTCCTCTCCATCTTCAAACGCAACCAGAGAAAGGTGGCACTTGGACCTAGCTTGTTCTCTCCTTCCTGGAACCGCTCGAAACTGGATATGCAATGGGATATGCCTCTACTCTTAGTGTTGCTTGTCCGACTGACACAACCTTCACTCGGTCAATTGAATCCACACCCGGAATTGGGGCTTCTGATTAAACTCGGTCAAATGCAATTGCAGTTATTAGTGCTACTCAAACCTCAAACCACCTATGCTACTGGGAGTGAAATTGCCATTGGCAAATCTTAACCTCGAATGTCTCAGGCTAGGGTTTTGATTAACCTGCTCAATATTTTGTTCCCTGTAAGATTGGGAACCTATTGGAGAGCTTCATTCACCATTTGTTGCACAGTCTTTCCTTTCAGGAAACCACGTTGGATGAGCCATAAAAGCTTGTAGGTTGAAAAGCATTGTCACGTCCCTTCACTCTGCCATAAATCCTTGAAAGTTGTCAACATCAATTCCATTCTCAAGGCCACAGAGGAAATTCAAGATGAAGATCCCAATATTGCTCGCAATTTGTGTGAGTATGCATAGTCTTTGGCACAAAATCTGGAATGGATCGGAGTCTGGAGTGAGAGTAGCATTCAACCTGGTTGAATTTGCATGGATAGTTCCACCAACATCATGTCAGTCATTGAAAGAGGCATTATGCTCGCCACACAATATAACCTCCTTGTAAACATCGTCACCCTAGTGCAGTGCAACTAATAAATGGCTACTCTCCTATCATCTTTAAAAGCTAACCTTCCTGTCATAATGTCGTCTTGGGATACCCGTTTCTCTGCCCAACGTCACCTAATCGGTTAAATGCACTCTTTATTGCCTACTCTCCGTTGCCAGACACGAATTCAAGCCACTTAATGCAGGTTATCTTCATCCCAATCCACTACATACATGAAGGTTGCCTCATGCCTTGTACGTTAGTTGCATTCATGTTGTTTAATTGAAAAAAAAAAAAGAGATTTCCAGTACTGTTATGTACCCTCCTTCCCACATTGTTATGGATTTACCAAAAAGACAATGTGAAATCACCAAACCAAAAAAAAACAAACTTTATTGAATCGACCTGGAAAGTCAAGTTGACTTGTGCAATCTACTGTGTCTTTTTGAATAGTGATATATATTTTAATAGTTACAAGAAACTAGATCGAGATGTTTTTAAATCAACAAAAAAAAAAAATATCAAAGTTTATTTCCAGAGTAATTGCAACAAAGGAAAATATGAGTCTACAGGTTTCGATACCGTGACCAAAAGACATATAAACACATTGAATATACATCCCCTGGGTTCGATCCGCAAAATTCTAAAAACCCTTTTAATCTTTATCCCTTTGTCGAAATCTAATGACATGATTTAAGACATGCAGAGTTGCTTGTTATGTGATTATGGGCATTTGAGATGTACCAGAGTACAACCTTCTCCTCAATCATCATTCAGGTACCCCTTGGCCAAGGAGACGTAATATGACTTCACACTGAAGCTTTTTGCATCACTAATCTCTCCAAGTATGCTTTCCTATGCAACATTCTAGCATTTTCTATCCAACCAAACATTAGCTAGCAGTTAAAAATCCTCATATTTGTCTATCAAATTCAATGGGAAAGAATGAATTTTTTTACGCCCAAAGCCATAGCGAAACGAATCAAAGCCATAGTCGTGCTCCAATCCCTTCGAAACCCTTAACCATTTCTATTGCAAAGAAAAGGGACTAAGTTGAGTGAGAATGAGAACAAATGGCGAGGGTTTTGTTAATAGCTTTGTTTATTATGGAAATTCTAGGAGAAGGCACGTAGGTGTCCACGTGTCTCTCGTGTCTATGCCAAGTTCACAATAGTAATGGACTAGGGTATATAATGCCAACGTATAATGGTCAAAACATCAACAATAATGGGGTAAGGTGGAGATATTTTATTACTTATAATTTTATTGTATTTTATTTTTAAATTAATTTATTATTATTGTGATGTGTTATATTTTATTTTATTTTTTTTACTTGTAATTATTATATAATTTTATTTATTATTTCAATTAATTTTAAATTTTTAAATTTTATATATATTGTTAAAATAAAATAATGGGATAGTTATGTTGTAAATATATATTAAATGTATAAGTTATTATTTTTATAAATGGAATTTATATTTTTGTTTTTAACTAAACAAAAGGGAAATGAATATTTTTTTTATACAAATGTTAATACAATGTTCATATAAGATTGAATAATATAAACATTATAATGTTACTTAATTAATATAACATTATTTAAATGTTTTAATGAGATTATATTTAATTAATTAAAATAATATTAAAAATTATAATTAATTAATCAAAATTATATTAATTAATTATGTTATTAATTAGTGTATAAAGTTTTGAGGTTATAGAAAGGGGTTTGATTTACATTAAAGGGGTAACTAAGGGTATTTTACAAGTATACATAAGAGTGTTTGTGTAAGGCAAACATTGAGACACACTATCTTAGACAAAGTTACCAAGCTTATGCTTTTGACCTTGACCTATATTATTAGTAAGTTAATACAAAGTTCAAGTATCTATGTGAATATAAAGTGAATCATTGTAAAAAGTTGCATGTTTGTAATTAGTAAGGACGTTGGGTCAAGGGTGGTTGATTAAAGCAATTACGAAGGAATTAACACAAATGATTGAGCTATTTGATTATGTTTAAAGTATGATAGAAAGGTGGATGAAAGGTGATAGGAGGGAGGTTAAATATGGAGTTAGAATTGAATTCAAGGTGAATTGGTAATGCATGAACAAACAATATAATGTAGTATATGGAAGAACAAAATGATAATAATCAATTAAGCATAGGGAAGTGTTTTACATATGTGGTAAATTAAATGCATTCTATAAAAGTAAGAGATAGTAGTTTGACTAAGAAATAAAATGTTGATGAGATAATGAGATAATAAGATGATAAGTTTATAGATAATATAAAGCATTTGTTAAGTTAAGAAATGATTATGTACTTAAATAATAATAATAATAATAATAATAAATTGGTTAGTAGCATGGAGTTATAAAGGATATATAAAATTGAGATGTATGAAGATCAATTTCAAGGAAAGAAAGCATTAAAGACAAGTAATGTTAGAGTGTGGAATGGACCCTAGTAGGAAACTTACTCTTGATTTGTGATGCTCACCAGAGCAAGGTAAACATAGTACGTGTTACATGTAAGCACATTTGTAATAGTGATGTGTTGACAGAAATCATGATTTTCCTTGACTGTGATGAAAATAATCATATAATAAAAATTTAACATGATCAAGATTTAATTTGTATGCCTTAAGAAGAAAGTAAGATTGAGGTAAATGACCAAATAAAACACGAAGTGATGACGTCAAATGACAATCAATTAGTAGTATCTTAGTCAATGTTCCTAAGCTTGGAAATTTTTAAGTGCCCACCTCATGAGTGATGACATATGTATTGTGAAGCTAGAGTGATAATCAAAGTAAACAATGATTGTTTATAATTATCAAGATATCCTATGTGGGATTGTGCCTACGACTTAATGAAATTATAATCGAACTCAATATAACATTTACTTAATTAAAGAACCAACAATGAGATAAGATTATAATTGGATATCAAACTATTAGACTATACTTTAATATAGAACTTAGGAAGAATAAATCTATAAGAGAAGCGTGTCTTTTCACTAATTTAATTAAAAGTGTTAATAAAATAGAGTCGGGTATAGTAAGGTGCTTCCTAAATAGGGGTAGTCACAATCAATGTATTAATAGATTCAACATGTTTTACTCAAGTGAAGGTCCAATAGGACCAGTGTAGCACATGGTTTCTATCATAGAAGACACATATGAATTGTGTCAGGAATGTTTCCCTCATATTGAGAATGACCATAACCTCGGGAAGAAGTTTTGTTTTGAAGGGTGGGTGTGTGTAATGCCACCTTTTGACTTAGACAGCAAGAATTACTTAAGGCCTAATCATCTTTATTTTCTATTCACGGTGAAACTATTAATGATACACTTGAACTTTTAAGACGTATGAACCTATGTGAATGACAATTCTATGAATGTTTAACGTTATTTGAATGATGATGAATATTATGCAATCTATTATGTGAATGTCAACTCTATGAATGTTTAACGTTATTTGAATGATGATGGATATTATGCAATCTATTATGAGAATGCCAATTCTATGAATGTTTAACGTTATTTGAATTATGGGGATATTATGCGATCTATTTCTAACTTGAAATTGAAATTTAAAGTTAATGGTACATGGATACCGAATTGAGATTATGGTTGAATGCATTTACATGATGATAATGCATAGATATGTATGAGTTTGTGTTATAGACTAATCTGCAAGTCAATGGGCTATGAAATAGCCAAAGGATAATGATAATAAAAGTTGATGTCGTGAACACCAACTGAGAAACCATATGGTATGAAACTTTATATGTGAAATTATGTGGGTTCGAATGCATTGCTATGATATATGGACCAGTGCAGGTTTTTTAGGTGGTGAGACTGCCTAAAACTGAATATACGATGACAAAATTCTCAGCAACACAGTGCCACTGTATATTCCATGGTAAGGTGTGGACCCTAGTCCTATTAGGAGGGGTGGAGGCATTTCCCACCTTGTATCCTCTGAAACCTGGAGTCATGGGAGGACGGTGTTAGCTCACACTCCCCTAGACGTGTGATGATGACTGTTAGTTGCCTGTTGGGGAAGCTTGGTCAAGAGAGTGACACTACCGCTTACGAGTTCTATTTGGAGTTAGGTCAATATAGTTGACGCTCCAAGATAGTCCAACAGAGGAAGGATAGGGATGGAAGATGGAAGTAAGTTAGGGTGGAAGGATGAATAGATATTGTTGAGAGTGTATGGGGATTTTGCCTTATAGTGGAATTTATTATTTTCCCTTTTTGAAAAGAGAATATATAAATATGTATATTTATAATTGCTTAACTGAACTACAATTATCTAAATGAACGTTGTTGTGCTAAATTATTATAATTGAGGGGTTTTGCTAACATTTTAAATAGTTTACTATCTTTTATGAAATGAATGGTCTTGTTGATTGGATTGGACGCATACAAGAATTAATTTAGGTGTGATAATTAATTTTATTAGTACATGTACGAGTCATGTGTGTGCTAGCTACACATGTATGCCTTGCACATGTACACTAGTATGTATAAGTGTTTTAAATTGATGATGTTGATTATTTGTTGCGAATGTATGAATCGTGCGTCGTTACCCTTGTATTGTAAATAACTCTAACTTCGGGACGAAGTTTCTTGAAGGGTGGGTGTATGTAACAACCCAAATTGATTAATTTTATCATAGATTGTTTTTTTAATTTAAATTTAATTAATTATTAAAATATAAATGAGTCTTTATTATTTTATTATTAAAAGGTGGGTGAAGGAGTTAATGGGGGGATAAGGTTGTTGGGAATTAATGAGGGGGATTTGAGAGAGGAGGATAAGAAAGAAGGGGAGGACTTGGAGGAGGATCTTATTTTCTGTTTGAGGATTTATGAATTTCTAAGGTGGAGAGGAGGAGGAGGAAATTGGAGGGAATGTTTTTTTTTGGGGGGGGAACTCTCACAGGGCACTGGTGTTCCTGGGAATTTTGGGCTCGGGGGCCAGGAAACCGCAAGGATTCCTGGAGCTAGGGAGCCGGAGAGGCTGTTCCTAGTTGGTTGGGAGGTTAATATTCAGTCTGATCAAGAGCAAGGGAAAGAACAAGAACATGATCAGACAGAAAAGGGACTAGATAAACCAAGCTGCAGGTAGAGGTATGTATTTTGTTGTTGTTGTTATCATTATTCTGCTGCTGATTATCATTATTCTGTTGTTGTTTATCATTATTTTGTTGTTGATTATCATTATTCTGTTGTTGTTTATCATTATTTTGCTGTTGATTATCATTATTCTGCTGTTGATTATCATTATTTTGTTCTTGTTGCTTATTCCTAGTTTCTTCCAAGTATAAGAAAGTCATTAAAAGAAATCCTAAACTGAAGTTCAGAAAACCTTTATTTAGCTTAAGTCCTGAAAATAATCAGCCTCTACAGTCCCAAAACTTTTGAAGCCTATTTTGGGCATTAAATGGTCTTTTGGGTGTCAAAACTTAGTGAACAAAGTTCCATACCTTCAAAAATGTTCTACTCGTCAAGAGTTTCTCAATTGTTTAAAGAGCACCTCAAACAGAGTCAATATGAGGAAGTTATTGCTCTTGCAAGTTGACATATGCTTTGACCACTATACTACAAAGTTGATACCACATCAACTCTCATTATTCACACATGTGGAATTTCAAGAAAAATATAAATGGTCCAAAACCTTAACCCTAATCGAGATTTGGGGTATGTAAAAACCCCAACCCTAGATGGCTATCAGGATATGTTAAATACTAATCCATAAGGAAAGGAAGGGATTTCATTCCTATTGCACTAATTTAATGATCCATAAATGAGTAGATAAAAATCATGGGATATTTTAAACAAAAGTCCATTTCAGTATTTTGAGTGTTATGCTTATAATATTACATTTTTCATCATTAGTAAACACTAGATAATGGAGGACAACTTCATAGATTTTGTAGTAATTTGTAATATATGTTGTGCTGAATTGTCGAGTGGAATACCCATGGCAGTTTATAGATCATATTGGTATCTGTTGACTCATAAATTCGCCAACTAGCCACTAGCCTGCAAATGGTTGCAGAGCACATTTTAAAAATTTATCTATTTATCTATGATACAAATATCTAACTATAGGTGGGGGCCCCTGGGAAGAAAAAAAAAAGTTCATTACTTTCAAATATCCCCTTGGATTGAGTATCACCTTATATGTTAATGTCATTCGATGAGCATTTATCATGATTATATTTTATTTGTAGTTTAGAGATCAGTCTCACCTACAGTTTGTAGTGGTATTGGTTACTCTTATGATCTGATTATGATTTGTCGCAAAAGGAAAAGATCCTACTCATAAATTTTAAACAACCTCCATCTTACATTTTGTTCACAAATATTATAAGAAAGTCATAAAGGATTATAGAGCAACGCAAGCTTCTTTTTTGGTCAATATGTCTCAACTACATATATATCATAAGTATGGTCCCAGTTGTTTATATAGCACATTTTCAAACGGAAAGGGGTCCATTGTGCAAAGGTTTTACATGGTATATGTTTTACATAGTTCACCACATGATCTAAAATTTGATACTATCTAACGTGTCACATTCATATAATAGTTGTTTGTTTGTATGGCATGAGGGTGGCACGTTGAAAGTACATATGGTACTAAACATAATACATATGGTATAAATCATTGGTGATATCATATGGCACCACCTCTTCGACCTTGCTTCTTTCATTTACATTGAACTATATATGCTCATCGCATAATTTTATGGCAATGAATGTGGAACAGTGATTGATTAAGTTTGGTCATCGTTTGAATTGGCATTGAATTATGGTGTGGTGACATGGTTATGGGCACATGATAATTGGCATACCTGGAATGATTATTCGACATATGGTTGTTTGGTTAATATCAGTGGAAGTATGTCTCGGATTGAGAATTAATGTGTTGGTGATTTTGGGGAATGTGAGGTCCCATGCATTGAATGCATGGGACGCAGGAATTTCGTTGAGGTTGTCACCATCAAACATTCTAGCATTTTTCATTTTGTCCTTTGGTTTAGAGCTATGAAGAATAGACTTGTACAAGATTTAGCAGTGGCTGCTACTCGCACTATAACCCATCTTTTTTTAAGGGAAATGAGTGCTTAAGGAAGATATGAAATCTTAGCATATACCCATCAAATGCATGTCGATATTTGCAGTAATAATTTGGAAAATGATGTTTGATTGTGAATGAGCATGTTGTTTGTTCTGGACTCATTCTGTTTCATTTGCACTCATCATAAAGGTTATGAAGCATGAACTCTTAAATATCTCTCATGTTGACTCATTTGTTTATGTTCTATTTGTAAATACATAGATAATGTAAACGTCAATCCCTTCTTTCATTATGCTTCAGGCTTGAGCTTAGAAATATGAATATCTCAAGGGTTTTTCCGTCTGCATTTATTTTTCATTTATAAATGTTAGAGCACTATATGTTTTATCCCACTTCACAACTATCAAGGGTTTTTCTTTTAATCCTCCCTGTCGACTATTACCCTTTTACGATAGGCTTTCATCATGATATTATGAGCTTTTACCAGTCGTATTACTTCATGTCAAGTTCTTGGTTTTCAAAAAAACAATTGTGTATGACTCCTATCTGGGTAGTTTCTTGTGTCTTATCTGGTTGCACCTCTATATGTATTTTACTTGGAAATGTTGGTTTCAGGCCAGAGTTAAATTATCCTCAATTAAAAAGGAAGCATCGAATCCAGTTTTGAACACTCGTTTTACTTTTAGGCCAGTACATTGTTGTAGATGAGGTCGCATAAGCCGAGAAGTTTTGGTTATGTTATTTTTCTAAACCCTAGGGTTTTGCAATCTTGTGCATGTTAAAGGAATAACCGAAGTTGAAAAGGTATTTCATGTCTTAATAGTTTGACATTTTGACAGCATTACATCAAGCCTACAATTGTAAAGATGATAGACTACATTCTCAAATCCTTTGTTTTCATTAAATGGGCATGAGCATATCTATATTATGGTCGTCGGGTTCATTGGAAGGATTGTGGTATGAAGCATTTGATTAAAAAAAAAATTCTCCCAGAAGAAACATTTATTTTGACCTCAGAAAGTTGAGGATTTTAAAATGCTCAATATAGCTAATAACTCGACTTCTTACCCAAAAAAAAAATGATGAGTCTATGGCTTAAAACAAAAGAAAGTTTCCTTGTCTCGAACATGTGTGTTGGAATGAGCATTCTACAGTATGCTTGACTTTCAGATGATTATAGTTTAATCTCAGGAGTTTTGTTTTGGGGTATCTACTTGAGCTCGATATTTAGTTACTCATTTAAAATATTGATGGCATGGAAAAATTTATAGTTATGAAGAAAATTCCAAACTCAGTTTCGAGCCTTTGTTGTTTAAACATATGTGATCGGGGCACAAATGGTATACATATTGTATTCACTCAAAAGATGGATTGCAGTCTGATAATGAAAAGTTATTAAAAATGAAGTTAGATTTGACTCAATTGTTTCATAATACTTAAGTTTCATTTGGCATATGTTTTGCTATAGGCTTACATATATGGATTCTAGTGATTGTTGGACATAAATGTGGTTCATGGGTATTGAAATAAGAATGTGATTGATTGTTTGAGAACTACAATGTTTTGTTTTGTACACGCAGGACCAAACCCCTGATACAACCACTTTTCATAAATTATTCGGTCTTTCTTGTTTCCATATATCATTTCAGATGGTCATTTGTTTTTCCTCCTGCGGTATGAAATTATATGTTTTCTCTATCAGATTTGATATTGATGTTAGAAAGCAAAAGTATACGATGATGTGATCATGGCTAAATTTCGAAGAATTATATTCCAAGCTGGTTATGTTTGATGGACTCTGTTTTAATTGTTCAGGGCCAATTCCCTCATGTTTTCATTTTTCATAAGTTATTCCTAGTTCCCAATTCCATTTTCATTTTGTCCAAGTCTCTTCCCCCCGATGAATAACAACTTCATTTGATAGTGAAAGTCTAGTAGTGATGATTCAAAGTTTAACAAGACATGGATGAAGTGATTCTTGATAGATAATTGGATTTTGTAGAATGATTGATGATGGATGTAATATTGTTTTTGAACATGTGCCATTGTTTTTCCCTACCATTATTTCATTTTCCATGCATTAAAAATCCCATCATATTCCTAAAATACATTTATTTTTCCATGTTCCTAAATAATAATTACTTGAGTGAGATAATGAAGTGGTTCAAAACAAAAATGATATTTTGGTTCTCCCTCTCTGTATGTCCTTGGTTGCTTGCAAGATTGTTTGTTGTCAATCAGAGTTATTTCCAAATTATGTTTATGCAAATGGTATTTGATGTTTACTTGCTATTGTGTGCATATTCTAACTTATCCTCACACTTATAAATGAGCTTCTTCAGTAGAGGAAACAGGGGCAAGGGAAGAAGGCCCAATGATTTTTGGGGAAACAAAAGACTCTATTTTTCAATTCATTTTGATGCTAAGTCTGAAGAATTCAACCAGCTTTTGCAAGCAGGTTTCCTAAACCTAGCAGGACAAGGAGTCTTTCAACCACATCCTCCACTTGAGAGACCCCCTCTCCAACCTATTTGTAGCATCTCTAGTATACATGTTCAGACACATGTTTCCCTACCTCATGAGATCCCAACCAATGATGGTTGGAATGATGTTGTTAACCCCCTTCAAAATCAAGTTCGAGGATGGCCAATAGTCTCTTTTCCATTACCTCTTCCTCCACCTAAGCGGTCTGCCCTGAACGTTGCATCAAAAGCCTCCCATGCTCATTCAACCTAACCATTTAAAGTCTCAAGCCCAAGAACCAAAGCCTAGCAAAGGCAAACGACATGTTTGTTATGCTGAATCTGACCAGTCAGTAACTTCCTCACACTCAGTTACCTCTCACTCCCAACACCCCAAGCATGAAGATAGACATATCCCTTTTGGAGATATGCATCCAGAAGCATCAACGACAAAAGGTAAAACATTTGTACATGCAGATTCATAGGTCATAAAGGTAACAAAAGCACAGGAAAGTGAGCAGAGGCAAACTGCCTGACATAAGAAATATGACTTCGTATTTTATAATGTTGTTTGACAGACTTTATTTTGGGACAAAACTTGTTATTTTTGGACAATAGTATGTTTGGACAAATCTGTGATTCATTTTTGGATATTTCATACCAGTATTTTCAAGGTAGCTTGATGACATTTTTATTTTTTGATATATACTTGCAACAATCTTAGTCTGGCAACATTTAGCACATTTATTTTGAGATATAAATGCATATCTTTTGGGAGTCACAAGTGTGTTTTGAAATATTCCATGCAAGTTGATTGGGATATGTATTATGATTGATATATTGGTGATACATAATTATTTGATGGAGGAACAAGGGGATATGTTGAAAAATTAAACAAAGAGTTGTTAGGGGGTCCCCCCCTATTAGTTAATATTTATTTTACCCTTATCATTATTTATTAATATTTAATTATTGCTTGTCCCTATTTAACTAAAATTAGTTAAAAACTTAACTAAAGGGTAGTTGGAACTACTCAAACTAATTTTTGAGAGATAAAAGAAGAATTCAAGGGAGAAGCAAAGGGAGAGGATATATAGATAACAACTTCGATAAGGTTTGATCTTGCTCTAGAATGAGATTGCATTACTACCTCATCCATTTTTGAAATACTTAAAGGCTAAAGACTTCTTATTGATAGCGGGGTCTTACTGAAGTTGGTAACATGGAGGACCAAGAAGCATTGATTATTGACATGCTTATAAGGTTGATCATCTATTTCTGATAGTCTATAAATTCTTATAATTGGATTTATGAATTAGTTTTCAGTGCTAATTAGGGATTTTGTGCAGAGTCGAAGCAGTGGCAAATTGTGGCTTGTTGATCCATTTATTTATCAGTCTTGGTTTTACTTAGGAGGCACCAATCGTCTCTGTGATGATGCAACCTTTGACTTCTAAGTATTTTCCTTGTCCTTGCCCATTATGGGTATGAAAGAATGTATTTGGCAGTGTTTCAGAATTAAATGAATAAAATCACTTGATGGTTTTGAGGTCTTATTTTGGATTATGTGTATGATCTTATTTCTTATTTTTCTATTTTTATAATTGTTCATCAAATTGTTTGCATTTCTTATATCTTTTATTTATTTTTCTTTATCATAAATTAATATAAAAGACAACATTGATCTAAGAGCATATTTCTTGAAGGTTATTGATAATTTTGCAAAAGGGCTATAAACATAGGGTAGTAATCCCGACTATCTTGCCTTATCTTGGCAAGATTTGAAAATGTTGGTATTAGGACAGTTATTCATTTTCATCAACAATATCATAGTAGTTATGTTTGGGGTTGTTGTGGGATATTACAGGAAGTAAAAGATCCTATAGTAAGCATCCATGACGGAACATCTATTCTAACTTCATAATGAGTTCATATGTCTTTATATCTTACATTTTATATCTAAGAAGAAAAGACCAAGGCATAGTCCTCATCCTTTTGTTGGATTTTCCTAGGGTACATCTTGTGCTCATTGTGTTGATGGTATGTTCATTTTATTGTTGTAGATTGTATTTTATATTCTTAGTTCATTTCAATATTTTTAGCATTATGCTTATGATATTACATTTTTAATCATTAGTAAACACTAGATAATGGAGGAAAACTTCATACTATTTTGCATAAACTTGTAATATCTATTGTGATGAACTGTCCAGATGAATATCCTTAGTAGTTTACGAATCATATTGGTATCAAAACAATTTTCTTTAAGGTTGTTGTGGGATATTCAGGGATCGATAAATCAATGTAAAGAAGGAAGTCTCAAACTCTAACCATGGCAAATAAGTACAGTAGCAATCCAAAGGATGACTTGGAGAAGATATTTGCAAGATGGGAGCACAAGTCTCTAACATCTCCTACAATATGGTGATACTAGTGTCAACTCTAGAGAGCAATTTTATACCTTTCCATGTGTTTGGTAGTTATCTCCAACATGAAACCCGAAGATAAAGTAGAGTTGAGGAAGGAGCAATAGAAAGAGAGACTGTGTTCCAACATAACAACTTCTCAAACTTTGTTCAAAGTGGAAGCAAAAGTGTACATCAAGCCATATCAAGGTAAAATCAATGTTGTAAAGTTAAGTCAATGATTAAATCAACTATAAGTCTATTTCAATGTGCATATCATAGGAGAAGAGTAGAATATATCATTTTCCCAACTAAAGTTAGAGGGTCATGCCCAAATTTGGTGGGAAAGCCATTTTGAGACCCTTAAATTGTAGGTAGATCCACTAGTAACTACGTGATAGGTGTTTAAAACCCTCACCAAGTGCCATATTGGTTTACTGGGGTAAATCTTTTGTTTATTGTGTTGATGGTGTGCCCATTTTGTTGTTGTAGCTCCTCTTTTATATTCTCAGTTCATTTCAGTATTTTGAGCACTATGCTTATAATATTAAATTTTTAATGAGAAGTAAGGATTGCATAATAGAGGACAAATTCATAGTATTTTGCAGGAACTTGTAAGATCTATTGTGACATATTGTCTAGTGGAATATCCACAACAATTTACAAATCATGTTGGTGTCAAAGCATTTTTCTTTTGTTTTTTCTGTGATATTGTAGTATCTAAAAATCAACATAACAAAAGAAGTCTCAAACCTTATCCATGGTGGATGAGTACGGAAGCAATCCAAAGGATTACTTGGAGGACATATTTACAAGATAGGAAGCATAAGTATCCAACATCTCCTACAACATGGTGATTCTAATGCTAGCTCTAGAGAACAAGTTTATGACTTTCTAGGAGCTTGGCAACTCTAATTCATATGTTGGCTCCAAAATGAAAATTGAAGATAAAGAAGAGCCAAAGAAAGAGATACCATGTTCCATCATCATAACTTTTCAGCCTCTGTAAGTGGAAGAGAAAGTGGACATCAAGCCCTATCAAGGTGAGATTGATGCTGCAAAGTTGAATTAATGGTTGTAATAGTTAGAGGTCTATTTCAATGTGTATAAAATAGGAGAATAGTATAAGATAACGTTTTCTTGGCTAAAGTTAGAGGGCCAGCCCCAAGCTTTGTGGGAAAGCCATATGGAGACACTTAGACTAGAGGTTGAGCCACTGGTAACTAAGTGGGAGGGTTTAGAAACATCATTAAGTCCCATTTTTATGTTATTGAGCATGAAGAGGACCTAAGGATTTGTTGGCACTACTTCTAGTAAAATCAAGGGTAGAGTGTGCAACAATACACCCCCAAGTTTAGAAAACAATCTGTTTTGTTGGGAACATCTCCCAAGAAATTAGATGTATTCATCAAGTATATTGGTGGTCTCGACATACATTTAATGAGGTAAGTGATGCTATTTAAACCTAATACCATTTATGTAGCCTATGTTTAAGCATAGTGTTTGGAGATGGACGATTAGAAAAAAGGACATCCAAAGGGTTCTAAGAAAACATTACCAACAAGGCACTTCCAAGGAGGGAAAGAAGAAGTGGAAAGGAAAGGGTGAGAAGAAATCCACCACTACACATCAATTCAAGGAACTAAACAAGCATTATAACCATTGTAACATTGATGGACATATTGAAGATAAGTGTTGGAAGCTACATCCAAAGAACTTCAAGAAGGAGGCCAAGAAGAAAAACATGCTAAGCATGCATTTGGGCAACTAGGTAGAGAGAAGATCACGTGTAAATGAGAAAATTGTCTATGCTACATTGCAAAGGGAGGTGAACATGAGTATACTCAATCCAAAGAATATAAGGAGATGATTAAACTATTCCATATCATGATCCAAATCTAGCAGACAAAGGTGGATGCTCTATTCAACTCCAGTTTGCAATCCAACCTCATAGAAGAGGATTTAGTGAGTAAGATTGGCTTGTAAGTTCATGACCATCCTTTCCCTTACCAACTGGGATATGTAATTAGTAGTGTAGGTCTCAGAGTCACTAAATAATGTAAGATCAAAATTTCTATAAGTGCAAACTACATTATCAAAGTGGAGCTAGATGTGGTGCCACTTGATGTGTGTGGTGTAGTGTTTGGGACCCCCTACATGTACATGAGGGATGTGATCTTCATGAGGAAAGAAAATGAATGTCACCTAGTCAAGGATGGCAAATCCTTCATCATCAATGCACACAAAGGTAACTCCAAGATCTCTTTGGTAAGTGCTAACCAAGCCAAGAAACTAATGAGTTCAAGTAGGAAGTTTGTATTGTTATTCTTGAGACAAAGTCAACAAGGAGGTGAATCAATATAACTAAATTAGGCATCTCTAGAGGGATGTACCACAAAGTAGAAACACTAGTTAGAGTAGATTCTATAGGTGTATAGAAAAGGGTTCCAAGAGCCTAAAGAGACACCACCTATGAGGGAAGTGGAGCGTGAGATACAGTCCTTACCTAACTCTCCATTTCCAAGCATATCATTGTACAAATAGTTTGTACTAGAAACAAATGAAGTGAAGAAACAATTGTAGCCACTGTTAGAGAAAGGAGTAATTCAACTAAGCACCTCACCTTGTGGGTCTCCTATCATTATAGTTCCCAAGAATGATGGGAGTAGGAGAGTGTGTATCAACTACAAAGCTATGAATAAGATCACCCTCGAGAATCAATACCCTTTGTCAGGGATTGATGACTTGTCAGATTAGTCACAACATGCTAAGTACTTCACCAAAGTAGATCTTAAATTAGGATACCACCATGTATGAGTCAAGGAGGAGGGCACTTGAAGACTACCTTCAAGACAAGGAAATGTTTATATGAATGGTTGGTAATGCCTCTTGGTTTATGTAATGCATCAACTACATTTGTTTTAAATGAAACAATTGTGAATTAGACCAAAAGTTGTGGCTTTACCCATTTAATGAAAAGTTCACAGTTTTAGGATTTTTAAAGTGACTTCTTCTAGCTGGGACCAACTCCTTTTCCTTAGGTGGAGGGGGGCCTTCCAAGGAGTGAGTCTCCTCTTTATTCCTAATTTTCTTTCATTTTCAGCGTTAAATGTATAAATTCTAACAAAGTGATTGTGTAATAACTTATAAAATCAATTCATGGTGCTACAAATTGGCCTAGTTACATATTGTTTCACATCTACGAGAGGTTATGTAACACTCCTCTCTCTTATGAACTCATTGTAGCTGAAGAGTGAGTTTTGAATACCCATGGCAGTGCCTCTTGTTGCCTCATTTTCCCTACACTTTCGGTTGGATTTCCTTCTTCAACTCAATATGGGTGAGGTGTAGGGGGACACTTTTCTCGATGTGGCTTCAAGGACTATCTGTTTCTCATTTCTTTTCCATTCTTCTTTCTCCTCTTTTGTGACAAGAACTATCTCAAAATGGATGACCAATTGTTCAGCTTCTTTTGGAGTAGATTGAATATCTTTGGCTATTTTGGGGATTATTGTCAACAATTTCTTTAGTGTTGATATTTTGGTATAATGGTAAATAATCAAGGGTGGGGTACTTTAAAATTATATGGAAACACAAGTTTTTAATATTGATACAATGTTTATAATAAAAGACTAAAATTTGCACAAGGGACTGTTAATAATTAGAAATAGATTTACCACAAGGGGACTAGAGAAATAAGAGGAGGGTGTAGTAAATTATGAACATCGGGAAGTATTTTTTATAAGTACATAAATGTATGTGTTTTGAACCTTTTTTAGTAAGTTGCATCCTCGTGGGACCTACCTAGGAAGAGCATATGTCACATTTAATGTGTGTATTAAAGACCTTGAGAAAGAATCAATGAGTGGAAAACCTTAAGAAATGTGAGTTTACCTAGCATCCCCTGGTGTACTTGGGGTACATGATTGATGGAGGGAATGCAAGATTGATCCTATGAATATGGAGGCCATCATCAAATGGTCAACTCTTAATAATGTCATTGAAGTTAGGAGGTTTTGGGGAGCAACATAATACCTTTGAAAGTTCATAGCATCCTTTTTAGCTATGGTTACACCATTCCATCCCATAACAATCAACAATAAGAGTTTTTCATGGGGAAAGAGTTAACAAAAATATTTTGAAGAGGTGAAACAAAAGATCAGTTAAGCACCAATTCTCACATTGCCCAAATTACATAAGCCCTTCGAAGTGGAGATAGATGCAAGTGGGTCTGCTATGGGAGCAATCTTGATGCAAGAAGGTAAGTCGATATGTTATCATTCTAAATTATTTCACAGCACAGTCTTGAACCATGCCACGTATGATAGAGAGATCTATGATTTTGAAGAAGGTGTAAAGAAATGGAAGCATTATTCGATGGGAAAGGAGACCAACATCCACAATGATCAACAATCTCTGCAATATTTGTAGGCCTGGGGTAAGCTTAAGCAATAAGACACTACATGTGGATGGGATTTTTGCAACAATTTCATCTTATCATCAAGTATAAGAAGGGTGGTACTAATAAGTTGGCAGACTTGCAACTTGCTTTCAAGTCCATCTATAGGAATCCAAGATCATATCTTTGGGTACTCTTGTGCACATGGATTCTTTCACCCATGATGCATCCAAAGACTCAAAATACAAAAAAGATGAGGACTTCAAGGAGATAGTTTAGTAGTTGCAAGGCTAAGTTCGTGAAGAAGAAGGTGACAACAAGGATTACTATCATCTCCAAAATAGGTTCCTATACAAGTTGGATAATCTCCATGTGAGTAAAGGAGAGAGATTGAAACATATCATAGACCCTCATGCCTCCCAAGTTAGATGTCATTTTGATGTTGGGAAATAGTAGCCAACTTGCAAAGGTATGTGTATTGGCCCATAATGCAAGTAGATGTAGCTTGGTTTATTAGAAGATGCATACTTTGTTTTACCAATAAACCCAACAATATGAGTAAGGTCTATATAGACCCTTTGCACCTACTAGGCCATGGGAGAGCATCGCCATGGATTTTGTGGGTGGTTTTCCAAGAACTATGCAAGGATGTGGCTATCTATTTGTGGTCATGGGTAGTTTTATAAATATGTGCATCCTCATGCCTTGTAAATACCATCAACATATAAGGTGCAACAATTTTGTTCTTTGAAAGGCTCTGGGTGCACTTTAGGATACCAAGAAACATAATTTAGGACAAAGATATTATATTTCTCGGTCCCTTTCAACTAAACTTTGGGAGAAGATGGACACCAAGTTGAAGAGATATACATCTTTTTGTCCACAAATGGATGGGCAAGAAAAAGTCATTAATATACATTGGTTCAACTTTTGAGGGATTACAATCATAAGCACCCAAGAACCTGGGATGAGAATTTGATGTATATTCAAAACTCTTATAACATAGTAGTTCATACTTCCACCAACTAGTCCCCCTTTGAAACTTACTTTGGATTTTTACCCCCATCACCTCTAGATGTTATATATGGTCAACAAGGAGGAGAGAAGGAAAACGCCACAGGAAAAACATTAAAGGCTGATAGATTCATTGACAAGATTAGACAAATTCATTTGTAGGTTTAAGAGACACCAAAGACGTCACAAGCCTAAATTACAAAGCTAAGCATGACCAACACATAATTGAGAAGATATTAAAGGTAGGATACCAAGTTTGGTTGCACCTAAATAAATAGAGATTGTAAGGTCTTGGTAAGAAGACTAAGGTTTTGCACTATGCTCTTTTCGAAGTGTTGGAACGGGTAGGTGATAATGGCTATAGACTTAGTCTACCTTCGCACATATGTATTTACTTATTAGTGAATGTGTAAAATGAGGGGCAAGTCATACCTACCATAGAGGATTTAACGCCAAAAACTTAGGTAAATTTAGCAGAAGATACAACTTTGTAGATAAAGTGCACAATAATTAGATAGGGGAAACAAGAACTCTAACAAGTTGGGTTGAAAGAACAACTTCTAGGTAAGGCCAAGTAGAATACCTTGCAGTAGTCATTAAGGCTACAATGTTAATTGTAACTCCATAGTGAGTCCATATATCTTTGTATCTTTCATTTTATATATGAGAAGAAAAGAGCAAGGCACAATACTCGTATTATTATCAAGGTTTACAAGGATATATTTTGTGTTCATTGTGTTGATGGTGTGCTCATTTTATTAGCATAGCTTTTCTTTTATATTCTCAGTTCATTTCAATATAATGAGCACTATGCTTGTAATATTACTTTTTTAATCAGAGGTAAACATTGCATAATAGAGAACAACTTCATAATATTTTGTGGTTACTTATAATATTTATCATGACGAAATGTCTAGTCGAATATCCATGGTAGTTTATAGATCAACAATAAAGCATTACATGCACCAAAATATTTTCCAATTTGCAAGATAGCTTTGGGGTGCAAGTCCCTAGGTTGATGTAATATCACCCTCCCTCACTTTGGCATTAACAACATTGATGATTTCAATGTTATGATAGTCTTATTACTAGGGTGGCATATCTCGTGATTGGAATTTTGTCTCACTTTATCAATACCTCATTCTAATTGTGTGATTGTTGGGTGCTTATATCATGGATAATCCCACATGCATAATGATTGTGAGGAAAATGTGGTTTATAAAGCATTTCCCACACAAAAAGATTTACCAATCTAAAAGATGGTTTTGGGGTGCATGTCCTTAGGCTAATTTGATAACATCTTTCGTTACTCTTGCACTAATATCACCTTTTGGTTTTGGTGTCATATCTTGTAAACCCTCTTTGGCTTGTGGCATATCCCATGGTTTGGATTTCAATTCACTTAAATATCTCCTTATATTTGTGTGTGTTGTGTGTGATTACAAATAATCTCACGTGCATAACAATTGTGAGTTATAGGTGGTTTACAAGGAATTGCTTGTACCAAAAGCTTTACTAATTCAAAAGTTAGCTTTTGGGTTCACATCCTTGGGTTGATGTGATAACATCTTCCCTCACTCCAACACTAGTATTGCCACCAACTTATGTGACATGGCTTGTCTCTTTGACTTGTGGTTGTTGTCAATGTGATGTCCCTAAAATAGCAAGTCTAACTACTATTGCAACATTACCCATGGTTGAGACCTCATTTGGGTGTAATATCTCCTTCTAATTGTGTTTGTGTGTTGTGAATAATACCACATTTATAATGATTGTGAGACATGGGCAATTTATAAGGTATTACCTACACAAAAAAGCTTACCAACTTGTAAGCTCGCTTTGAGTTGCAAATTCATGGGTTGATGTGATAACATCTTCTCTCAATCTTGTAATACCAACGACAATTTCAATATCATACCTTATAATCTCTTTCTAGCTTGTAATTGTTATCTGTATCCTCCCACTTCTTCAATGATTGATTCAAATTACTTATTCATCATTGAATTATAACAACCTTTTTACGTGATTGATTCAAATTACTTAGTCATCACTGAATTACAACATTTTTTTTGCGTGATTGATTCAAATTACTTATTCATCAATGAATTACAACAAACTTTTTGCAAATAAAAGTTCAATGAATTGAAATTTATAATCAAATCGATTCTATGATTAATGGAGTCAATTTCTCAATGAATAAACATGCATTTATACATTTGCTTTTGTTAGAAAAATTACCAATTCACCCTCAAAAGTACTTCGGCTTTTAAGGACGTTAGCGAAGGCAATGTACGAGAAATAATGTGAAAGCAACCTTTCAACTTTAAACTTGTAGCATTTTCCATCTTTTAGGTGTTTGAAGGTTTATGATTATTAGAAGAAAGAAATAATGCGAGGGCAACCATCAAGTTTAACATTCTTTATCATTTAAGCGTTTCATAATTAATGATTATTTTATTTAAAATGTAAATTAAATTGAATTCAAAATTTTATTAATAAATTATTTAAATTTTAAAAACAATATATATTTATATTTAAATTAAATAAATAATATATATATATATATATATTAAAGTTAATTCATAAATAATGATTATTTTATTTAAAATGTAAAGTAAATTGAATTCAAATTTTTATTAATAAATTATTTAAATTAAATAAAATAATATATATTTAAATTAAATAAATAATATATATAATTAATTAAAGAAATAGATTGAAGTTTAAAAAATTAAATAAGTAATAATAAAATATAATTAATTAAAGAAATAGATTAAAGTAGATAATATCTAAGGAAAATATAATATTAATTATTATTATTAGGAAGAGGATAAATCTTATCCATCGTACCATTAAATATGCATGGATTTAAGTAATGGGGTACGATTGGTCATGATAGAGCTATACATCGATGCGTACATGTACTATAATGTTAGCATGATAATACGACTAGAATCAATGTGTCACATTGATGTTATAGCCTGAACCTTACACAAGATGGTACACGCCGCAAGCATATGACATATAAACTATCATAAAATCCTGCAACATAAAGAGCATCAAGGACGAGACCTATCCTCAAGTTCATCATTTACATTTATAATAAATATCAACAACTAAACCCTGTCCAATAATGTCTCCACGTGAGCGGCCTATATTAATGAAGTATTAACAATAATCCTTGATATTCTCAAAATCCTTTTGCTAATACTTGAGAAAGATGTTAAAGATGAACTAAAATCGTTATTAACATCTAAGATTGACAAATCTTTAGAAATATTAAGATCAATAATTATACATCTATAAGGCGTGGAAGAGCTTTAACATTGTGTAGGAGATTATAGTATTTTTTAACTATTGTCATGTCACTGAAATATTGTCATGTGTATGTTGGGAATAAGGGGTTCATAAGTTATCGTCTAGACCCAAATTTTTGCTTATTTGAAAGTTAATTTTGATGTATAAATCTTTGAATTGATGTGAAAGTATCCTCCCTTCCTATAATAATAACATTGATGATGGTTTCAATGTCGTGATTTATATTTAATAATTGTTATTACACCGATGATGTATTTTTAAGGGAGGGTTCTTTTCAATCCTTTGTTGTATGTTTGCATCCTACCAAAGCGTGACACATATGGACTCTGACTATGAAACTTCTCTACGTAATCTTTCGCATCCTACCGAAGCTTGACACGTATGGATTGTGACTATGACACTTCCTCCTTTCCTTTCTCCTCCAACTCCTCTGTTGCTTTTCTCTCCCTTAGTCATGCTTTCTGTGAGGAAATGAGCTGAGTTGAGTTGAGAGAACTGTTACATTTGGTGTAAATAACAATCCTCACTTCAAAGGTTAATTAAATTTATAATGAAAATGGACGGGTCCTCACTTCAGATGTCTGGACATCAACGGTCCTCACTTCAAGTTTATTCAGAGGTTTGACTTCCTGTGTACTTTGGACATCAACAACGGTCTTTCATTTCAAGTTTAGATATGTGCCTTTATCCAGCTAAACGAAGTTTTAATATAAATATAATAAATATTTTAAATTTGATTTTCATTATAAATTTAATTATAATTATAATATTGAAAAAATAATAAAAGGTATGATGTTTTTAATTTTGAAATAATTGTAAAAAAATATTTTATAATTTTAAATTTAAATAATTAGTCATTGCTTATGAATCTAGAAACACAAAACAACAATATTTTTAAATCACTTCAAATTTCAATTTTTTTTTATTTTTTTTTTAAATATACTATTGTCGTTTCTAGCTTTTTTCCAGGAAAAAATTTGCTCAATTATATTATCAATATAATTTTTTTACATCTCTAATCTCCACACAGAGATTTCGTCCACAGAATCTGTCACAACTAGTAAGACAACATAACCTTTGCAAAATAACAAAAAATAAGAGTTCTGGATTCGTCCTCAGTACTATGCAACATTCGAAAACAAAAAGCCAAGCCTTTTTCTAGTTTATCCGGCTAATAGTAATCACTATACCACATAATGACCAAAAATACTGATATGCCAACACATATTGATTTTAAGTCCACATGATAAATAGTGAACTCTAATCTGTCTTATGGGGCCTTCCACTCCATTTATCCATAGGTGATAGAACAGATAGTCCTCATTCTCTTCCAGGGCCTTCTTGGAAAGGTTGTCCGCTTCGACATTAAAGATCCTGTAGATATGCTGAAAATTTATGGATCCAAAATTCTTTGATAGATTTCTAATTCTCTTTTTCCAGCCTTCTAATGCTGAAACCTGAAGTTTACCTTTGTCCAGAAGCCAGTCAATGATAACTTTCGAGTCCCCCATAATGTGAATTCCAGTGATAGCTAAACTATGTGCAAGAAACATAGTTGCCCAAGCCCCAAGAAGCTCAGCTTTTGTATTTGTACCTCTGCCACCATTTAGTGTCCACTTTATTACTTTTGTATCCAATTTTTTTATAACTCCACCTACTCCACACTGACTTCCATCCATCTTTGTTGCACCATCAAATCATGCTAGTACAACTCCTCTTTCCTGAGTAATCAAACAATCCCTAAGAAATTTGACTTTCTGAGCGTGTACAGTATACTCTGTTTGAAATTTGATTTTGTGAACTATAGCCAGAGAGGATGGTTTATGGTCTTCAAAGATAGCTTTATTACGCTCAGTCTAGATGTTCCAGCAAATGAGTGCAGAAGTCTGTGATGGAGTCGACATCTCCTCATGCCAATTTTTCATGCATTCCAACAGTGAATTTCCCTTCCAACAATCCTTTACTTTCATATCTTTAATCATGTACGCCTAGGTAGTTCTAGCAAATACACAGTGAATGAAAAGATGGGATATGGTTTCTGAATCTGACTTGCACAATGGATAGCGACCTGGACCTTCCCAGCCCCTTTTTTGAAGCAAGTCCCAAGTTAGAATTTTGCCTTCTAAAGTGAGCCAAATAAAAGCTTTAATTTTTAAAGACATCTTCCAATGCCAGATAGATCTCTTCCATGACTCGACTTTAGTCAGATTTTTTGTTTTTATAATGTTCAAATAGAAATTTTTTACTGTTGGTATGCCTGAATCATCACCTCCAGACCACATTAGCTTATCCTTCTCTGCATTTAAAAAAGCCCCTGATTTTATAAGGTCCAATCTATAAAGATCCCATTCCATACCTAAAGTTCCAGTAAGGCCGAGATCGTTGTTGTTCTTCCAGTTTGTTGCCGGGGACTGATTCTCTGTGCTAATATTTACTTGATCAAGTGTCTTGATATTTCGAATATCAAGTGCAGATTGCAATTCTCTCGAAATAAAAGAAGAATCCCCCATCCCTAAAATGTGATCCTTCCCCAATGCAATTTGTTTACCATTACCCAGATTCCAGAACAAACCATGATTAATAAGATGGACAATTTTTATCATACCACTCCAGATTCTAGAAACTCCAGAAACCTGGAATGTGGTTGATCTGAACCAGGTGACCACTGATCTGTTCTTTAAATACTTGTCTCGAATGACCCTATGCCATATACCATTCCCATTTAGAACTCTCCAGAATGTATTAACAGCCAAAGATTTGCTAAAGTCATAAATATTTCTGATATCCCAACCTCCATATGACTTTGGTAGTGTTATCTGCTCCCAATTACATAGATGTATCTGATGGGACTCATTATTATTTTTCCAAAGAAAGTTAAACATTAGTTTTCTCAACAAGTTTAGAATAGATACAGGGATAATTGCAAGTGATAACCAATAAATTGGTTGGTTCTCCAATATGGCCTTCGGTAGAGTAAAATGCCCTCCAATGGAAAGCCACCTGTAGCACCAATTACTAATCCTTTTTCAACTTTTTTAATTAACCAACCCCAATCTTCGCAGCGCTGGAATCCAGATTTAATATAAAAACCCAGATATTTAAATCCTTGTTCCAAATCTAAGAAAGTGTTAAGGAAAAACCGCCTTGAAAGGTAACAGCTCCAAGTCTGAGAGTCCAGCCTTATGAAAAGTGGATTTTGTAGCATTTATAGCTAAACCCGATGATAGGCAAAAGCATTTCAAGATCTTGTCAATTTCCCACCATTCCTGCATATTTGCATTGGTCATAATGACCACATCGTCAACAAATAGAATGTGCAAGATCCTCATGGTTTTTGATACTTTTATACCAAATAATAACCCTGCATTTTGACTATCTTTTAAAAGTAAACTCAAAGCTTCTATAACAAGGATAAATAGGAGAGGCGATAGCGGACAACCTTGTCTGATACCTCTTCCACTTTTAAAAAACTTTGAAGCCTCCCCATTGACTAGAATTGAATATGTAGTGGAGACAACACATCCCATAATCCAATTTGTCATATCCTCATTCCTAGCTTGTTCTTTGTTGTCCAAATAATTTATAGCATTACATATACTCGATTACCCAGTTCCAAAATTTTTTAATACCAATGAATTTTTGAAGAACATTGCCTAATTTGATTGTTGTTTGAAAACGACTAGAGTGTCTTTGGTTCAAAAACCTGACAACGTCCTGCCATACATCAACGTTGTCATTAGTTAACCGAGGCTCCATTGACAGATTGGGCTGTTAGAATCGTATGAAATTAATTTAGCAATCTATTCTTGTAGCTAATCTCCCTGCCAATAATTTAGCAAATTTACCATAACAAATAACTATTTTGATAATAAAATTTCGTAACTTGCAACTTGTAATTCTTACAATATAAATGAATTTTTAAGTCTTTATTCTATAGAACAATTCTAACAATTCTATAGTGTAACTTAAACAACCAAAATAATAAAAAAATCTTAAAAATTTACTTAAAAACAAAAAAATGTACTTCGAAAAATCCATCAAAAATCTTACAAAATTACTTTAAAGTAATTTTGTTTGGAAAATAAGCTATGTTTGTTGCATTAAATTACCCTACTTCTAAATAAACATAAACATGAAACATGGTTCTAACATAGTTTCGGTCATGATTTCTGAAGGATGGATAATTATAGTCAAAATTGTTTGCTCCTCACAAAGTGTACGGATAGTTAAAGTCAAAATTGTTTGCTCTTCACAAAGCTGGATAAAAAAATGTGATTTCAAATGATTTGGATTTTTTCTGTGTCTCTAAACTTCCCTAGGTGATATTGATCGACCAATTTTTTGTGTGGGGCTTGCGTTTGTACGCTTGCTATCTTTTCAAACATTGGAGTCACTTGCAGCCGTTTGATGCGCCCAATCAGCCAGTCCACCATATGGAGCTATATTTTAATTTGAATAATAGCAATCCCATACTAGCATCAGCTTCCGTTCCATAGACACTGAATTGTTAATTCAAGGCCTGCTACATCTTATATTCATATATTATTTATATATTCATTTATTTGGTAGAAATATGATGTTTGTAGTGTCTTTTTAACACAGTGGGATATGATGTTTATAGTGTCTTTTTAATATGGCGAGATATGATGCTTGTAGAGTTTCTTTGAATTTCATGTCAAGAAGGATTCATTTTTCACTAAATTTGATGTTAGGATAGGCTTTGTAAAAGATGGAGATAATAACTTCCAAAATTAGTAAATAAATTAAAAATAACAATGATGTAGAAAAATGATTTATTAGTTACAAAACTAATATATAAACTCTATGACACCATGATAAAGTAGTATTGTTATATTATTTGAAATGAGTTTTTTTTTTTTTTTTTAATCTTTTTTCCATACAAGTAAAACTATTCGATCTTTTGTTGATTGGAGAAAGGGAAATGACACTAAATAAATTTAAATATTATATCTTGCATTTTAAATAAAAAATTAGTATATAATAAACTAGCATACTCCATAAACTGGTGAATGTGCGCTGATTGGATTTGTGAGTTGTGTCTTCCACATTGTAGTCCTTATCAGTTCATCTACACATTTTCTTATCCTTATCTACTATTTTAAAAAATTGTTGCATTTGTTGTTTGTTAGCAGTTTAGTATGGAAGCAATTATGCAAATTTGGAGATAACTACTATGGAAGTATTTTTTTTTTTAGTATTATTTTCTTGTGAGTGGAATAATGGTCACATGGTACTCCATATTTCTTGTTGCATATTTGTGGAAGTGTAATGATATCATTGCAATAATGGAATCTTCCTCTATTGCATTCCTCCTCGCAACTAACAAGATGTTGCTTCGATTTAAAATGCACAAAACAGTCCAAAATATTTGTTCTCATTAACCTAACAGAACAAACGACACCTTTTACCCTTCTCAGTCATATTCCCAACCTTTACCTTTAGTATATGATAATCAATCGCCTTAATGTCATTACAAGTTGCTTATTTGCATATACGGTTCTCTTGTAGTATTTCTTCCTCTAATTTACAAATAACTAGAGGCAAAAAGAAGCAAAAAAAAACAAAAAAAACATTAATATAAGTTAAGAAACCAAAATTAAAAGGTATATCCATTAAACATTTGGACTTCAAAACATTGTGGAATATAATTGGACCTCGAAACGTTAGTAAAACATAACAACCAACAACACATGTAAAAAAAAAAAAAATTGTTCTTTCCTTTTACAATATATCTACCTTATATTATCTTCGGTGTTCCCTTCCCCCGCTTCGAGGGTATGCTAGTCTATAATTTCTATAGTATGATGTGAAAACATCATCTTTCACTACAGTACTATCATTGCCTACAATATGATCTATGTGATGTTGTAAGCTATTTTACCACACACACCCTTGATTACAATGTTTTTTTTTAAACTGAAATGGTTATGATTTATATTTAAAAGTTGTTGCGGCCGTATTGTACAACATAGTAATACACACAAAAAGAGGTTTACTAGAAGCTAGTCTTTCAAAAATTGTCCAAAATTCAAAACTACTGCCTAAAGACCAAACAGTTCTAACAGTTTCAAAGGTGTAACAAAGAAGCCTACTAGTATAAGTCCTATAAAATTGGCTTATAATCAAAATTGTCTTGCAATACATAGATGAACTTGAAATCAAAGAAAAACATGCTCAATGTGGGCTTCTTACATGGCTTATGTTGATGGATTGAGCTCTTGATCCATAGGCTCTATTTCCATCTCTCCTAGCACCTACTAGATTGTTTCTTCACCTCTTTCCATAATACATAGATGAACTTGAAATCAAAGAAAAACATGCTCAATGTGGGCTTCTTGCATGGCTTATGTTGATGGATTGAGCTCTTGATCCATAGGCTCTATTTCCATCTCTCCTAGCACCTACTGGATTGTTTCTTCACCTCTTGCAACATCAAGGACAAACCCAATAGACATCCTTTGGTGTGATGCCTCAGAGTGAGTGCTCCTAACAAATCCCATGATCAATTGTTAAAGCATACCACAGTCTACTCCTAATTTCTCAATCTATCTTTTTTGTTAGGTCATAATCTCTAACAATGTTGCTTGCCTTGAATTCTATGCCTCCTCTTGATTAGTAACCTATTGTTCAAATTGGAAATTGGTACCTAATTTTCATCGAGAAGCCTATTTTGTCTCCTCAGAATTCGTCTCAATTCCAATGATTCAAAAGAGAAACATCGTTCGATGTGGTTTTGATCCACCATCTTCCCATTCTTCCAAATTTTGCTAGACGACACACTCAATCTAACATCAATGCTAACCTAGAGAGAACTTTTGAGTCTCCAAACCTTAAATGATGCCCTAATAGCTCCAACTATCCACATAAAGTGAAATCAATCCACAAATCCACCAATGCATGCAACTTGGGGGCGAATTCCAAAACTTCGACATAACCCACATATGCCTATATCATAAGGGAAGATTGAGCTACAAAGACCACATTCTTCTCTTACCCCATTGCAGACCAAGGTGAGACAAATTGGACTAAAAACCACAATAATCCCACCTTGCCAAACCAATGCCATTCTTTGATACTTAAAATCTTGAACAACCATCAGAGAATGTATGTGTGAAGGTACCCAAAGCCCGAGTGTTGTTAATGCCCATCTTTTCATTGTAAATGCATTGCACCACTTGTCTTGTCTTGTATCCACCGTCAAACCTTTCTCTATGATTACCATGACTTCACTTAGGGAATGTAGGAAACATAAAAAAAGTCTCCCTTTTGTCCTAAGAACTTCGACATTCAATTTGGTTGCTTCATTAGTGAGATAGTTTGCTTGTTTAATGTGTTTTGTTAGAACATTGAAGTATTCAACCTTCTCAAACCACTTTGCTTCATATTAAATTTTGAAGATAAGCCTTGTTATGTTACAAACATTTGGAGTTGAGGAGTGGCGCATGTGCCTAATGATAATTGATGAGTCTCCTATAACCAATGGGTTTCTAATTCTTTGGGCATCAAGAATCCTAAGACCTTGGAGGAGAGCCAATGCCTTCAGATGGTTATTTGAGCTTCCTCAAATTCCCATTCGAAATTAGCTTCTTGATTTCCTTCAGGATCATAGACAATCCCCCCACACCTGCCAACCCTCCAACCACAATGTTAACACACACAAACATATGGATGTGTGTGTTGTGAATAATCCCACATATATAATAATTATGAAGAAAATATGGTTTACAAGGCATTACTCACATCAAAAGCTTTGCTAATTTGAATGCTAGCTTTGGGGTGCAAGTCCTTGGGTTGATGTGATGGTTTATAATGCATTACCTATACCATTGTTGACAATTGTAGTGTCATGTCTTATGAGTCATCTTTGGCATGTACTTGTTATCAATGTCACATATTATCTTGCTACCATCACCTATGCTAGGATTTCCTTTACATTAATCTTCTTCCTCCTCTTTCTACGATGACATTTCACTCTACACCAGCGTATATCCTTCTCAACTTCGAATCTATTGTGCGTTGAGAGGGATCAATGTGTAGTTGTTGAATGTATAAATAACTCCCATGTCCCCAAGGTTTTCGCTCACATAGTCTCAATGTGTATGAGGTTATGGTTGAGGAGTATTAAGCGAACAAGTGTGAGAGGTAAAGTAGAGGTTGGTTGGGTGGTGCACTGCATAATGAAAAGGGTTGTGTTTGGGTTCAACACTTGCAACACTTGTAGGGAAATTGGGTGTTATATATACATGTCATTGTCTAATTCTAGTCCTTACTTCATAGAGAGCGAAAATGTCTTACTAACATAAAAAAGATCTTCACAAGTAAGCAACAACCAAGGATTGTAGTGGCCTCTCCATGAGTACAACTAATATCAACATTGCCCATGTTTTTCTTTTTTCTAACCATGGGAATCAGTAATTGGTAGGTTTGATCTTGACTAAGCCCAATCAACATTACCCATGTTACAACACCAACACACAATACACCCACAATTAACTCTCCCCTTCCCTATGCCAATTTTTGCACCCACATTCATACACAACAATCTAAACGTTCTACCTTTTGGGGGTTTTCTGGCCACTTTTTCCGTTTGATTTTGCCTGAAATCCAATGATGAATGGTTGGATCTGCAGATTTGAGTGGCTAAGTTTGTATAATCCGAGTGCCCTAGGGGTTTTTCAACACGCTGAATCTATTTATGCATTTAGAAAGACAATTTAAACAACAAAAAATAGAGATTTTGTCCAAATTTACATTGCCGGATTCCGGTCAATTCCTGCCAGAAAACCCAAAAAAAGATTTTGTCCAAATTTACATCGCCGGATTCCGGTGCTAGAAAACTCCAAAAAAGATTTTGTCCAAATTTACATCACCCCTGGATTCCAATTAATTGAAAAAAATTTGTCCAAAAAAGATTTTGTCCAAATTGAAAACCCAAAAGGTAGAACGTTTAGCCAATTCCCATTCATACATTACTATCCTTTAAAAAAACCCATTTGAAGCGCTAACCGTATTTGGCAATACCTCTCCTTCACTTCAAATATTTTCATATGAAAGCTTCCCAAGATTTCAACTGGCCAGGGTTTTAGCTGTGGGTTTATTGGAAAGCCGAGAACCTTATTGATGTTTACATGAAAATGGCGACGGGGTTTTACAATATCCGTTCTAGGAGACTTCTTACACTGCATTACTCTGGAATTCGGCATCATTTATCACAAAGCAAGCATCCAGTCCCAGCAGATCTATTGCCATTCCGTTGCATAACAACAACTCCACTGAAGAATATAGAGGCCACTGTTACTCGCCTTTCCTGGGTTGATAAGATCAAAGGAGTTTTCACAGGCCAAAAACCAGAAGATTCTCAGCCTGCTGGTGCTGCATCCTCTGTCACACTGGAGAGTAAGTGTCACTAACATCGCCAGCGGTATCGGTGTCATGCATTGAGGGCTCTTTCTGGTTTGTGATTGTTATCTATGCCATGTATTACCAGGCATATCCCTATGGTGGGATTTATCGTTGCACATTAACAATTACTCTACTAATGATTTTCTATCACTGATACCGATTTCAAGTAGTTGCAATAGTATCCAGTTCTGTTGGCAGTCAGTGAAATTAAGTATTCTTCACTGTTGATGTGATAATGGCTTAGCATTACTCTTTGAAGTGATGACAAATGCAATCATTTCAGAATTGACAGAAGTGAATAACGTTCAGTACTGTTGGTTTTCAGAACATGTAATACTCGGTCTTATTGGTTTTCAAAAGATGAGAATATTACTTCTAAAATTGAATCAGATATGGAACCCTAATCAATGTTCCTCTCCCTCTCATTTTTCCTTTTGTAATTCTGTATAGACTATGCCGACGAACTTAAGAAGGCTCGGAAATTGGGTTCCCTGGCACAATTTGTCAGAGGTCGCAGCAGCGAAGCGACGATGTCGGACGCCTTTGAGAAGCAAGAAGCTATAATTAGAGCACTTGCTTCCCATGATTCTTCAGGAGAGGTAGGTTTCCCTGTCTAAGATGTTGGTGCTAAGTCACAGAACATACCATTTTGATAATTGCAGAGTTGAACTGATTTTTTTTTGTTATAGTCCTTTAAGATTGAATGGTAAATGGGACAGAGAATCACACACTGCAACAATTAGATGTGCTTTGTGCTTAGTATTCTTCCTTTAACATGGTCTCTTCATGACAAAGATCCATGACTGGTCCCATGGCTCTCTTTCAGATATCGATAGGTAGCATGTTGAACATAGAGAAAATAAATTGTTGGGAAGTTGGTACACTATGAGTATTATCCCCCAAAGGAATGCTTCTGAGCAGCTGTCAGGTCCAGTGAAACTCCTCTTCTATGCTTGTTATGTGAAAAAGGGAAAACGGTGGCAGTTGAAACCTTAGAAAAATTGTTGGCAGGTTGAAACCTTAGAAAAACTGTTGGTAAATTGTTGTAACACTTATTTTGAATACTACATTCTTTGCAGGACTTAAAAACGTGGCTGTAAAAGCATTGGTTTGAGTTTTGGATGTACCAAAAGAGTCAAAGAACTTGTAATTTGTTTGGCTCGTTCTAAAAGGAAAAAGTAAAGATGGTGAATTAGTACATGTCTTAAAAATATAAATTATTGGTGACTTTGTACACTCGTAATAATTTGTTAAGAGCAATTGTTTGAAATTTGAATGCATTTTAGCGACTGGAAGCCAAGCACAAAGCAGAGGCAGCAAAGCTTTGTAGCTGCACCATTGCAGATGTGGAGAATGCACTGGCCAAATTTACATGGGCAAAAGAAGCCAATAAGAAGATGGAAAAGTTGAAGGAGCAGGGTAAACCGATGCCTAAGAGTCTAGAAGAGGTATTCCTTTTGCTTACACCTATATACACTCCCTCTTTTTCTAGTTTTCTGTGTGCATGTGGTTAGAACCAAAACAAATCTAATGGAGTTTTCACCGTTCTCTTAGTTGGACATGTCATTGTTCACTTTGTGTCTATTAAAATAAACTAACCCTCCAGGTGGTTCAGGAACCGGTTCTATAGTTCCGGGGTAGTTTGGTGTTCCATGCAGATGCCATCTTCATTGGTTTGGAACTTTTAATGACTGGTTTCTAAAGGCTTCCTACCAGTGATGAATGGAACTTTTTTGTCCCTGATTGGAAGAGACAAACATAAGTTAATAATAAAAATCCCTTTTCATTTTCATTGCAAGTTCATAAACAATAGCAAACTGATCTTAAGCCTCCTAAATTTTAAAGAAAAACTAAGCCTTAGTTATTAAGAAATAACCTTAATGATAATGCAAACATGCGAAGTTTCGCATCTATTTTTCAGACATAATTTTTTTCTCGCTAATTAGTATTTTGGTACGATACCTTTGTTACACCAAATGGGCCCAACACATATGTTCTGTACATAATGTAGTGTTTATATGCGTCATTGTCTATGTCCTTAGTTTATTAGAAAGTCTGTCATAATAAAGAATTAAGAATGTCAATTTTCAAGGCCAAATGTTGGGTATTAACTCTAAGGCTTAACCAGCCCTTAGATTGCTTAATATAGCCAAAATAGGGCTAAACATTGGCTACCAGTCAAGAAAATGGTTACTGGTTGGAGATCAAACTTGTTCTGATACTATTTGTGATGTACTTTATGGTAATTACTGTGTCATATACATTTATAGGTAAAGGCAAGGCCATTTAGTCCAAAAGGACAAATAAATACATATTAAAGTAAAGATTAAAAGATATGGTGATATGCAGTCAAGAAGACTGTCATATATATAGTCAATGTTGCAAATATTGTTTGGGGAATATATTGCCAAGGGTTCAGAAAGAAATTTATTGGAAATATCAGGAAAAATATTATAAATTATTGGAAAATATTGGCAAGCATAAACTTGGATGTGAAAAATTTGGCAGCCTGAAAAACTCAAAAAATCGAAGATGTCGGGAGAAATCGATGATATTTACGACACTAATAGTACATAGGAGACATGACTACCCTAATGAACCCAATTCTACGTAGTATTATTAACTGTAATAATAGTAATTAGATATATTACATTTTATGCTAAAATGTCCAAATGTGTGTTTGGCAAGACTTCCCTACAATATTGGGACTACATTATTTCAGTCAATAGGGTGCAAGCTGATTTTGCCAAATTAAAGGCAATTCAAAATTGGTTCACTCTTAAATTACTCAAAATGCCGAGGGAATTGTTGGTTGTAGTGCGATTTTTATAGTAGATTTGTCAAAACCGTTTTAACCATTGCCTTTCCGAGTTGCCACTCATAGACCTTTTCAAGAAAAAAAATGCTCTCAAATGTTTTGATAAAGTAGAAGAAGCCTTTCAATGGCTTAAGGATGCGCTCTCTTCCACCCTACCCTTTCTAACTGTTAAATTTATAGCAGCTGTAAGAGCCATTCTCCGGGAGGATGGCAAAGACCCTAGCTGAGACCTAGGGCCCCCAAGTGCACCCCTGGGGTTTCTTGGTTTGGGACCAAACAGTAAGTGCCATGGCAAAAGACCCGTGTAAGGGTCCCCAGTATAGAACTGGGGTTCTTGGTTTAGAACCAAGCAGCTAAAGCCCCTAGATATGTCTAGGGCCCCTGGAAATGTCCAGGGTACCCATGCCTGAGGCATGGGTTGATCTTTGGTCTTGTACCTTGGTGGATAAGACTCCTGAGAGGGCCCCCGGTAGATGACTGGGGTTCTTGGTCTGGTACCAAGTAGCAAAAGACCCTTGTAAGGGCCCCCAGTATATGACTGGGGTTCTTGGTGTAGGACCAAGCAGTTAAAGCCCCTAGATAAGCCTAGGGCCCCTGGAAATGTCCAGGGTACCCATGCCTGTGGCATGGGTTGATCCTTGGTCTTTGACCTTGGTGGATAAGACCCCAGAAAAAGTTCTAGGGCTACTTGATCCTCGATCAAGTATCTTGTTGGTGTATGACCTTCCCTGAAGGAGGACATGACCACATGAGGGATGTATCCCATATGCAATGATGATAAAGTTAATAAGGTCACCTTGAATATGAATGAACAACTATTGCCACCTTGTGAACCCTCCCTTACCCTTGCTTGTGTTGGTTTGGGGTTTTATGTTGTTTTGTCTTAAGGGTTAAATAAAGTTTAAATTAAATGTAAATTATATCATGTTTAAATTATTTAATTTAAACATGTTATATTTAATAATTATTTTAATTTAATTTATAATTTTATTACCCTAGCCTAAACTATAAATAAAACCCCCCCTACCTCTCACAACACACACCTTTATTATTGTGTTGCTCTTATGTTCCTAGTGTGAGCGGATCTTCTCCTTCTTGCTGCGGCTACCCTAGAGGATTGTTGTGTGTGCTGCGGCCTTCTATTTTGCTGTTGGAGTGTGAGTGTTTTTCTGCAGCCCTTATCTACTTGCCATTGAAGTATTGGCTGGTTAGTGTGGCCTCCTGTTTGCTATGGGTGCGGCCCTTTCTCCTCTGCTGTGGAGTAACCTTGTGCAGCTCTTTTCTATTGTGATCTGGCTGAGTGGTGCAGCCCCTTTACTGTGGTGCGGCTCTTTACTATTGTGATTTGGCTGAGTGGTGCGGCCCCTTTCTGCTGTGGGGGTGATTGCTGTTGCAGCCTCTTTTGTTGTGGAGTGACTGTTGATACGACCTCTCTTTTATGTGTGTGGCTGGTAATTACGGCCTCTTCTCCTCTACTGTTGTGTGGCTGGTGCAGCCCCTCTCATCGTTGCTGTGTGAGGTATTTGTAGGAGCGGCCCTTTTATTTGCTGCTATGGTTTGACTGTGGGTGCCGCCATCTCTTCTGCTGTGGGGTATTTGCTGTCCTGTTCAGACTATGACCTCCTTCTTTGCCTTTGGCCTTCCTTAGTGAGGGTTTTGTCTCCTGAAGTTCTGTGTGAGGGTTTGTGCTCTTTACCTACTGTTTGTGTGAGGGTTTGACTATGTGATGTCTTTGTGGCCCTATCCCTTTGGTGGCAAGAAAGTTTCTTTATCTCTTGGCAAGAGATCCAACCTATATGGTGGATCTATGACCTGGACTTTGCCTGAGCATAATTACAAATGGTTCCACATCTCTTGTGGTGGCTGTGATTTCTTCAGAGGTAAGGTTTCAGGACAAGGTAAGCTACCTACTTATCATTTTCAGATCTGAACCTTGTTTTGACTTCAGTACTGTTTTGATCTATCTAGATTTGTGTTTTAACATTGACAACTATTGGATTTGAACTGTATATTGAGTTTACCTTTCTGCTTCTACAGTTTGATTGATTGTTTAATGATCAGATTGTTTTGAGTTTAGATCTGTATATCTATATTTAAACTTGAGTTCAGTCTGCACTATAGTCTTACTCTTTATCCATATTATCAGATCTCCTAGGTCTGTACACTGTTTAAGTAGTAGAGATTGATGTCTGAACAGTGGATCTAGTTGTTATTCTCTCTAAAATTTAAAAAGATACTTTTGTTCTGCTATACTACCCAAATTCTAACATGGTATCAGAGCTAAGGGCGTGAAAGGAGCTCAAGAAGTGTGAAGTCTTGAGCCTACGTAGATCCTACTCTGAGAATTTGTTTTGCAGATCAGAAGATTTGAGAAAGGGAATAAGGTTTCTATCTTGATAAGCTACAAGGTGAGCAAACACCTTCACTCCCCATTACAGTCCTTTTTAGACCTA
>JASDQU010735844.1:106381-120170 GCA_032191745.1 Picea mariana | reverse complement strand
AATTGAAATGCTTCTTGAGGAAGATGTTAAAGGAGAGACAGATTCAGATAATGATCTCGTTGCTCAAACTACAGTCAAGTCTGAAATGCCATCGACCAGCAAAAGGAGCGTTGCAATCAAAGAAAAAAAGGATAAAGGTGTGTGTGTATCACAGAAACCTCGAAGAAATTCAACCAGGATCACTAATAAGTATAGATTGAAGTCAAAGGCAATGTTCAATCTAGCAATCAAATAAGAAAACACCATAATCATAGAAGATGATTCTGAGGATGTTGAAACAAGCACCAGGAAAAGAGAAAAAAAGACCCCATTTCCCAAGAAATCTGCCAGCAAAGGAAAGGGAATGCTTACACCACCTACAGGCCCTGTAACGAGAGCTTCAACTAGATTAGCAAAGGCTAAAGAGATGGCTAAAGGCA
The DNA here is from genome assembly GCA_032191745.1 of Picea mariana. NCBI lineage: Eukaryota > Viridiplantae > Streptophyta > Pinopsida > Pinales > Pinaceae > Picea > Picea mariana. The sequence continues at coordinate 119,751 of JASDQU010735844.1, read as the reverse complement.
TCAGTGAATTCCCTGAAGAAAAATAGGATTACTTGGAAGACTCAAATTACTTACCAGATGTACCTGGAGCTTTAGATTCATCAAGTTCTAAAGAAGAACATAGCTCAGAATTAATCTCAAAATACCAGGTTAAAGCCAAGGAATCTAGTGTTACCTTAAATATAAATGAAACTGCACCTTCTAAATATTGTTCAGGATTCAGGGTTGAGATAAGAACTGATAAGGAAAAGATTAAGGAATTTCAGAAAACCATAAAACAATTAAAGAAGGAAAAGATGCAGATAGAACAGTGGAATGCTCGCCAGCAAGAAAGGATTCAAAGTCTTAAAAATAAGAAGAAGGAGAAAAGGGAATTGCTTAAGGAACTCATGGAAATTAATTTCAAACTTTACTGGCACAATGTTGTGTTAACCGCGAAGCTCAAGCAGAAAAACGCCAAAGCCACTGCAGCGATTTTATCCTAAAGGTAACATGAAGATTTACTACAATTTTGTTTAAAGGTTCTCCAGGAGATATGGCAAAGATTATTCATTTTGATCAGGGAGATGCTAAGACTTCGATCTGTTTTACAGAGTCAAACAAAATCCCTATTTTGTAGAGTCAAATGTAATGCTGGCAATGTTTGTTATATCAAGTTGTTGAGCTATGGACTATTTTGGGGGGTAGAAGCTCATTTTGAGTGAATTACTTTAGGAGTTGGATACTTTGTTATTCTAGTCATTTAAAGTTGTTCTAGATAATAGGATCTGAAATTTTTATAGATAGTTTAAATAGATATAAGACAGACCATGTGGTGGTCGAAAAATTGGAGATCCAGTGAAACTTTTTGTGGAGCTTATTGTAAAAGACATTTATGTTCAATTGACACTCAATAGCAAAGGCATATGGATGGTTAGACCTTCTTTTTTCTACTCTGTTATTTCATTCTTCATGCTTGAATTTATTATTCAGATTGCAATGCGTTTTGGTTCTTGAATGTTAATTTATACAGTGAAGATTTTGCTGTAGAGATAAATTTTCAAGTAATAAGGTCAAGCTGATTCCTTTGTTTCTTTATAATATATTGAGACAAAAAACTCTTGTGAAGTTGACATATTGAAGACTTCACTTTCCTTTTTCTTAAATTTGTTTAATCCATCTATGTATCTACCTATTATTCAGTCAGTGGGATATACTATGTTTTATTCTTGATTTTCATGTCATGTTGTAATCTCGACCCAGTTTTCAACCACTTTATAATAAACCAAATCATAAAACCTTAAAAATACTTTGCAATAAACCAATGATGCCCTAGATTTCCCTCTCACAGTCAAGAGCAACTTTAGGGACTAACATTTTTGGTGTCGTTGTCAAGGACAAAGAAATGAAGATATCTTCCCTGGGGAAACGACAAGTTTAGATTCAGATCTTGATGGTGAACAAGATTTTGGACATTTTCTAAAGACTGTCATTATTCACCTGGTGACTCCTCTGTGGTAATTCTGGCTCCTAAGAAAGGAGGGAAAGGACCTAAAATTCCAAAAAATCCTCCACCATCAAATAAGAGACTAGTAACAAGGAAAATTATCGATCCCGAGCCTGTAGCAGCAATGCCAGATCCTGAAAAAATACTAAGAAAGCCTAAAATTCTTCCTAGTCAATATTCACATTCAAAAGGGAAATTATCTTCAGAAAATTCTCAGGCAGAATCTTCTGAAATCATTAAAACCCAAACAAATGAAGATTTGAAACCCGAAAGTGAAATTAAGCCTGTTGTTGAGTCTGATATAGTTTCATTCCCAACAAATGTTTCAGAATTAAATTCAGAACAAAGGAAGTTTCTTATTGAACTTATTAAATAGGAATATCCATTCTTGTTGTCTGAAACTGAAAATTTAAGAGTTCCCAGCACAAGTGTTAAGAGTGAAACAGAGACTTCTTCGTCATCTTGTGAATCTTTCTCATTTGAATATTTCAGATCACATTACTGTTATTTTGATAATCCTTTGTTTCTCAGTCCATTAGCTGATCATAGTTCAGAAGAGAAATATCCATCTGCTGAAAGACAAGGTTCAGGGACAATACATGTAAGTTGTAATATACAAGGGATTGTTTCACCTACAGCATCACCAATCTTTCTTACTCCCCAAGCTCTGAACATAGCTAATATGGCCGTAGACAGAATGGACCACATAGTTGCAGCTAGGTATGCTCCCCTGGTACTTCCTCAAGTCATGTATGCTTTTCCACCAAATGATTATATGAGATATTTGCCTAGATTTAATGGAGATGGATCAATTACTGTTGAACAGAATTTGAGTTCATTTTATAGTTTTGTAGACAATTTTAATGTAGAACATGTTGATGTATGGATGAGATTATTCGTGCAGAGTTTAAATGGGGAAGCAAGAAAGTGGTTCAAGAGTTTGCCTGCTAATTCAATTGCTGATATTGTAGCTTTAGATGAGGCCTTTCTCAATCGATGGGCAGATAAAAAAGAATTTCAGTATTACCTTACTGAATTTGGTGCTTTAAGGAGGAAACAAGGAGAATCAATTCCTGATTTTACCAAAAGGTTCAACCTGATGTATGGTAAAATTCCAGAGGAGATAAAACCTTCAGAGACATCAGCTAAAATCACTTTTGCCAATGCATTCGATGCTGAATTTTCCTTATTGCTTAGGGAAAGAAGAGCCACTACCCTCATCCTAATGCAAGATATAGCTATTGAGGTAGAATCAAACATATTAGCAGTAGACAAATTGAAGTCCAGAAGTGACAGAGATAGGAAAAAGCAAAAGGAAGAATTGCCTTCATCTTCTAATTCAGCATCTGATATTAAAATGGATGAAATGACTAAGATGTTGAAAACTTTGACATCTAAGATGGCAAGGTTGGAGATGGAACAAAAATAGCCCAATAGACCTGCACAGGAGGGCGGTTACAGAAATCCAAATCAATTCAGGAAACCAAACAATGTACCTCAAATTTTACCAAGAGAAAGAAAAAATCAAGATGACCAAAAGGTGTTACCTCCTTTTCAGAATAATGCAGTAGATGAGGAGGAAGATAATGATGATACAGAAGAAGACCCTGTAGTTCATTTAAATGATTCTGAATCATCTCCTCTACATGTGACACAGCAAGAATATGAAGATAATTTGATTGCAAATCAGTTTGAGGAAGGGGATGGAGAGGAGATTGTCCAGCATGAACCTACAAAGAAAAGGTACAATCTCAGATCTGGTTCCCAGGCACCTAAAGTAGATATACCTATCTCTACAAAGAAATCCAGTACTCCAGTTAAGACAGGGGCAATCAAAGGTGTTCCCAATGTTCAAGTTGATCATTCATTGAAGCAACCTGTCAAAGATAACACTGTTGACATAAGGGAATCAGATAAAAATGTTTCTACTTTCAATTTAGAACATGAAATCAACAAAATCAAGATTCCAGTACCATTATTAGAACTTATGAAAATAGAACCATTCAGAAAAACTGTCCTTAAGGCTCTAGAAGCTCCAGCTCATGTCACCTTCTCAGATACAGTCAACCTTGAAGATGAAAACCCTACCATTACTATTGGACCTCACATTGAAGACAAAATTGATGCCTCTCCACCATTTTACATTTCACTAAATATCCATGACAAGATACTGCATAATTGCTTAATGGATTCTAGTGCTTCGCATAATTTCATGCCTAAGGTGGTGATGGAAGAATTAGGGTTGGACATTACTAGACCATATCATGATCCATATTCTTTTGATTCCAAGAAAGTCAAATGTCTTGGGCTTATAAAAGATGTGGTTGTAACTCTTTCCCAATTACCTATGAAGAGTGTGGTGTTAGATGTTATCATGGCTGACATACCACAAAAATTTGGGATGCTTCTTTCAAGATCTTGGGATAAAAAGGTAGGTGGCACTCTGCAGATGGACCTAAGCTATGCAACCATACCTATTTTGGTGGCGAACAACGGAGATTATACAGAGAAATCAGACTAGCTTATTTGGTAAGTGATCACGATAATCCCACTAATCATCCTATATATGTTGTAGAAGATGATCTGGGTTCTTCTATTTTTCATATGGATGAGGAAATTGAAGAAGTATCAGTCAGAAAGTCAATAACTGCAGTAGGAGATAGTGAAGACCATTTTGTTTGGAAAATGTATTTTGATGGGGCTTGTTCTAAAGAAGGTTTCAGAGCTAGTATTGTCTTCATTTCCCCTACCAAGGAGGTTATTCCAATGTCATATAAACTTGAATTTAAAACTACTAATAACATCAGTGAGTATGAAGCTTTGTTGTTAGGTTTGAAAGCCGCAAGAGACATGGGAATAAATAAGTTGTCTATTTTTGGAGACTCTAAACTTATTGTTCACCAGGTTAAAAACATATATCAAACCAAACAACAAAGATTGAAACAACACAGAAATGAGGTGTGGGATTATGTGGATAATTTCTTCTTGGCATTCAATATTACTTTTGTTCACGAGGATTTAAATCAGCAGGCTGATTCTTTGGCATTTGCAGCATGCAACTTTAAAACTCTGATGTTTCCTAATCTGAAATTTCAAATTGAAGTCAGACACAGACCTTCAATTCTAGATAATATAAAACATTGGCAAGTTTTTAAAGATGATGAGGAAATTCAGAGATTTTTGAAAACCATTGAAGAGTTTTCTAATATTTCAATTGATCAAGATGACGAAGATGCAGAAGCAGAAATACACACTGCAAAAATTCTTCAAGATACTATTGTTGGTCACAAGATCATCGAATTGAAGACAAACCATTTGCCTAAGGGTTTGGTTCCATTAGAAAGGTTTTTCGATCATAATGATGTCTCCAAGAAGGTTGTTATCCAAATAGAAAAAACAAATGTGGAAGATTGTGACATTAGTTCAGATGCAAATCCCAGATTGGTAAAAGTATCCAGGAAACTGTCAAAAAAGAAGAAGGAAGCATATATTGAATTAATGAAACAATATTCAGATATATCGCCTGGTCTTATGAAGATCTGAAAGTGTTTGATACAGAAATTATTGAGCATAAAATCCCTCTGAAACCTAGATCAAAACCTGTAAAATAGAAATTCAGGCAATTCAATCCTTTATTGTTACCAATAATAGAAAAGGAGTTGAAGAGGCTGCTAGAAGCAAAAATCATTGTGCCACTAAGATACTCAAAATGGGTAGCGAACCTTGTGCTCGTCACGAAAATGAACGGAGAGATAAGGCTCTGTGTAGACTTCCAGAATCTAAACAAGTGTTCTCTGAAAGACAATTATCCATTACCAAAAATGGATTATATCTTACAAAAGGTTGTTGGCGCAAAGAGAATTTCTATGCTTCATGGATATTTAGGGTACAATCAAATATCAGTAATGGAAGAAGACAAAAAGAAAACATCTTTTACCACTCCTTGGGGCACCTTTATGTACGAAAATATGCCTTTTGGGTTGATGAACGCTGGAGCTACATTTCAAAGATCTTTGGCTATAGCTTTCGTTGGTGAGAAAGACAGGTTTGTGGTGATTTACCTTGATGACATCACTGTATTTTCAGCATCAGATGAAGAACATTTACAACACTTGAAGCATACCTTTGAGAAATGCAGGAAGTACGGCATATCACTTAATCCCAAAAAATCACATTTTGCCATGGAGGAAGGTAAGCTTCTTGGACACATCGTTTCGCCTGAAGGAATTAAAATAGATCCAGAAAGAGTAAAGGTTATTCAGCTAATCGACATTCCGAGAAATAAAAAGTCAATTCAGTCCTTCATTGGTAAGATTAATTTTTTAAGGAGGTTTATAACTAACTTTGCAAAGATTGTCAAATACATCACTGGCATGTTGAAAAAGGACGCAGAAATTAAGTGGATACCGGAGGCAAGAGAATCCTTTGAAAGGATCAAATAGGCTATTGTTCAGGCACCTGTTCTAATTAGCCCAGATTTTTCTAAAGAGTTCATGATTTTTTCATTTGCATCAGAAAATACCATAGTCGTTGTTCTTTTGCAAAGAAATGAACAAGGTCACGAGAAGCTTATCTCCTTCTTTAGCAAAACCCTCAGGGATTCTGAATTGAAGTATGATTTAATAGAAAAACAGGCTTATGCCTTAGTGAAGGCTTTAAAATCTTTCAGAGTGTATATTATTCAATCAAAAATTATTGCTTATGTCCCAAGCAGTGCAGTCAAAGAAATATTGGTTCAGCCTGATTGTGAAGGTAAGAGGGGGAAATGGATAACCAAAATCTTGGAATACAATCTCACCATAAAGCCTACCCAGCTGATAAAGGGGAAAGGCCTCGCCAAATTAATGACAGAATCCAATTACAAAGAAATTGGATTATACCATCTTTCAGACATGACACAGAACTCTTCTGTCCATATTGAAGAAATTGATTTACAAATAAACAACAAGTATGTTTCTTCAAAATGGTATAAAGACATCGTATTTTTCTTGTTGAATTTTCAATCTTCCCCGGAATTGGATAAATCAAAATATAGATCATTAAAGTTGAGAGCTATAAAATATTGTATTGTTGATCAGATCCTATTTTGGAAAGATCCCAACGGTTTCCTATTGAGATGTGTGGACGAAAAGGAGGCTAAACAAATCTTTCAAGATCTACATCATGGTGTCTTCGAAGGTCATCATCATTGGAAGGTTACTGCCTTCAAAATTCTTAGAGCAGGCTATTACTGGCTAGTTCTATTCTCAGATATTTTTGCTCAGGTCAGGGCATGTGAACCTTGTCAGAAATTTGCCTGGAAGCAGAAGATTATATCTATGCCTCTGAAACCAATCATTTCCCATGGACTGTTACAACAGTGGGGATTAGATTTCAATGGAGAGATTAATCCCACCTCATCAGGGTAGCATAGATGGATTCTTACGGCCACCGATTATTTTACAAAGTGGATAGAAGCAATTCCGACTCGAAATACTACAGACAAGGTAATCATGGAATTTCTAGAGGGATATATTTTTTCCAGGTTTGGCTGTCCTAAAAAATTGGTCACTGATAATGCACAAGATTTTAAGTCAAATTCCATGCTTGAATTCTGCAATAAACATAATATCAAATTGGTTCATTGTACTCCCTACTACCCCCAGGGGAACGGATTGGTTGAATCTTCCAATAAGACACTGGTAAGGATTATCAAAAAGTTGTTGGCAGAAAATAAAAAAGCATGGGATTCCAAGTTAAAGTTTGCTCTATGGGTTGATCGCATCAACAACAAGAAAGCTATTGGTACATCTCCCTTCCAGATGGTATATGGCACAGAAGCTATCCTTCCAACTCAATTGGACCTGCCAGTCTTGAAGTTTCTGCAAGAAGAACAGGAAGAACCCAATGATGTACAAAGAAGGATTTTTCAGCTCATTGAAGTTCAGCAGGCTAGAGAACAGGTTAACCAGAAAGTTGTTTCTCATCAGAACAAAATCAAGGCTGCATTTGATAAAGGAACTAAGAAAGATGTTTTCAATGAAGGAGATTTGGTGTTGAGATGGGATGCCAGGAGAGAAGATAAAGAAAAACATAGAAAGTTCAATAATCTATGGTATGGTCCTTTCAGGATAACCAAGGTAATGAACAATAACACTTTTCTCCTACATAATTTAGATAACACTGAAATTTTTGGGGGGCCAGTGAATGGGAGGTTCTTGAAGCATTATTTCATCTAAAGGTTCGACAGGTTAGCGTTAGTATAGTAATTTTTCTTTCAATAAAGACACCATATACCCAATGGACTTGTTTTTACAGTTATGCTGAAAATAAAAGACAGACAGTCACAGGGGAATTAATGAATCAGAGATAAAGGAAAGGCAATGGTCTGCAGTTCTTGGAGTTTAGTATCAAAACTCCATCCCCAGAAGGAGCCAATGTTGGTCTCTAATTTTGTCTTGGTTTAGTGAGAAACCCTTGTCCTAAACTCTCCTTACCCATTCCTCATTTTCCCTTTTCAGTGGTTTTCTATTTTTAGATTTTGGTATTTCATGGTTTTCATTATAATCTTTGATGATTTATTTAAGTTTGATTTTGAAAAACATTGTTTAAATTTGAAGTGTCTCCTTTTATGCCGTTGGAATTTTAAAATTTCAAGTTGTCAAACGCGCCACAGGAATAAGCCTATTCCCGTAGTGCCAAATAATCATGCCATAACTTGCGCCTGCCATCCCGATTTAGTTATGATGACATGATTCTTGAATTGAGAGTTCGTGTGCTCCCACGAAAGCTTGGCAATCATTTCCAAATTCAACAGTTTCATAATATAATTGCTATGCATGCACGCAGGGTTCATTTCAAAATCACCTGTTGTTTGATGATCATTACATATTACCTGTTCAAGTTGGCTTAATTCAGACCTGTAGAGAGAAATGCAGGTATCCATTGTTGAAAAGTCAACAAGAAACATGTGTCTAATTTATTTTTCCCTTAATTAAATTAGACAATAAATATTAATCTATTATCTCATTCATAACTGAGTGATTTGGATTTGTAACAGAATTATAAGTGTAGTTAAGTGAGTTAAGATCAGTTGTACTAGTTGTAACTAAACATGCACTAGTGAGAGTTCAGTTAATCAGTTAACTCACATGCAACTGAAGATTCGTCATGGTTAACTACATGCATGCAAATCCATTGGAGATCCAGTTGAGATAACAGGTGAAAGGGACAGTTGGCTATCAGTTGTGATTTGTTCACACATGCATTGGATATGCTTATGAGCATGTGCAAACTAGGCAACTGTATTCATTTGATTCATTGTGAGAATTCGGATTGCAGAGATTGTGCAGAGGAGGCAGGCTGTCTGGACACGGAAATTGGCGCATGTATTTTCTAATTTGTTTATGACAGTGTGAAACGATTGTATTGTACTGAGAGCTCTTAGATTAGAGTTTTGTATGAGATTGTTTCATGATTCATGATATACATAATATATGATAGTGGGGTTTTTATCTTTACGCTTTCCCAGTAAAACTTATGTGTTGTGTGTTATTGATATTTCACTTTGTGCATTGTGGTTGTGATTGTGGTTTAATTGCTTCCACAATAATAATAGTAGAAGCGATTATGTATTTAACAAGTGGCGGAAATTATTAGATCAAGAGAATCACAGGAATGCATTAATTTGTATCGAAATTTCTACATGGTATCAGAGCCATGGAGGCCACAGAGCTACAGAAGTGAGGTGCGAACATAATTGCATTATCGCAGGTACCGTCTCTAGTCGGGTGTGAACTTCATTGGAATTCTCGTAGGAAAATACACTAGCAAGGTGCGAACTTCCCTCACCCTAACAGTGGAGTAGGGTGAAAACTTCTTGAGCATTCTTGCAGGCTACAGTGGAGCAGGGTGCGAACTTCCCAGGCAAGTTCACAGGCTACACACAGGCAGGGTACGAACTTCCCTCAGGTTGCTCTCAGGTGGGGTGAAAACCTCCCAGGGCAAGAGGAAAGTGCAGGAGTTGAGTTTTGGGTTGGATAACATTCGAATTTGCAAGATTTTCTTGGTGCGACACTTGATTCAAGATTGAAAATGTCTTTCAATGGCTTGAGGTTGGAGTATGCACTCGAGGGAAGATCCAACTACATTTCTTGGAAGGACGGGATGGAAGCAGTGCTCAAAGACAATGGCTTGAAGGGTTACATTGATGCAGATGTTCCTAAGCCGGATGCGAAAGATACTGCAAATCTTGATGCATGGCAAAAGAAAGTGGTGAAGGCGAGGAGGATTCTGTTGGAGGGAGTAAGAGACCACATTGTCTCAAGTCTCCATGGGAAAACCACACCATATGCAATGTGGAAGGTTTTGACAGATCTTTTCCAAAACAGTAGCGACCATAGGAAATTGTCACTCAAAGATAAACTCAGGAAGATCATTATGGAAAAGGGCGACACCATTCCAAAATATCTCACGAAGTTTGTCCAATGTCAGGATGAGCTTGGAAGTGTGGGAATAATAGTCACTGTTGATGATTTGGTGAGCTTGGCGCTCCTAGGGCTTCCCAAGAGTTGGCACAATTATCAAGACTCTGTCAATGGAAGGGAAAAATTGTCGGATTGGGAATGACTATGGTCGGATCTAGTGCAAGAGGAGTTTAGGCGGAACACCAGAGATGGATCTTCATCAAAGCGTGATGATGAAGAGGATTGTGCTTTGACTGCCAAGGAAAGGAAAGGGAAAGGGAAGAAATTCCAATCAAAATCTGAGTCTAAAGTCAAGAAGCTGGATTTGTCCAAAGTAAAGTGTTTTCACTGTCACGAACATGGGCATCTCGTTACTAACTGTCCACAGAAGAAGAAGAACAAGACGGTTACTGGATCTACAACTGGTGAGGCTCTTGTCTCATAATTTGAGCTTGACTTCTCTTTGATCGCATGCATGGCTTCAAGTGCATTAGGATCGATGTGGTATTTGGATAGTGGCGCTTCCTTCCACATGACGAGAGATAAAGAGTCTTTCATTGACTTGGAGGAGAAAGATCTCAGAATGCATATAGACATGGGTGACGAAGGACGATACAGTGCGACTAGTATTGGTACCATTACCTTTCAGAGGGAGTCAGGTAAACCATTTCAATTAAAAAAAGTTATGCATGTTCCAGGTCTGAAGAAAAACTTGGTCTCAGTCGCAATGTTGGAGGACAAAGGCTATGATGTTGTTTTTAGCAGTGGTAAATCCTACCTACGACATAAAGCAACAGGTCAAGTCAAGAAGATAGGGATTCGAGTTAAGAATCTCTACATGTTGGAGGTAGATGGTTGCAATGCCATGATAGGCAAGGCAGAAAAAGTGGTGAGCCAGGATGAGGGAGAATTATGGCACAGGAGATTGGGCCATCTTCATCATGGAGCCTTGAAGATCATGCAGAAAATATCTACTGGACTTCCAAGGGGAACACTTGCTCAGTCAGATCAGTGCAAGGGGTGCACCCTGGGGAAGTATGTCAAGTCCACCTTTCATGAAAAGGAGAACCATGCTTCGGTGATCCTGGAGAGAATTCACACGGAAGTTTGTGGACCATTCTCGATTGCTTCAATATAAAAACATAGGTATTATGTTATTTTTGTTGATGACTTTTCTCGTAAATGTTGGATATTCTTCATGCAGAAAAAGGATCAAACATTCTCAAAGTTCTATGAGTTTAAAGCATTGGTGGAGAAAGAGTCGGGGAAGCAAGTGAAGGCTCTAAGGAGTGATAATGGTGGAGAATACATCTCTAATGAATTCAAAGACTTCTGCAGTAGAGAAGGAATTCGAAGAGAACTCATAGCGCCTCATAACCCACAGAAAAATGGGGTCGCAGAGAGAAAGAACAGAATGATCGTGGGTGCAGCATGAGCGATGTTGCATGATCAGGGCCTACCAATGCATTTGTGGGTAGTGAAAAACCATTGTCCTCATAGAGTACTTGGCATGAGTACACCTGAAGAAGCTTTTACTGGTAAGAAACCTGATATTTCACATTTAAAAAATTTTGACTCATCAATTTTTGTGCATGTGAACAAGGATGCTAGGAAGAAGCTGGAATCGACTGTTGAAGTTGGGACATTTGTGGGGTACATAGAAACACCCCATAATTATCGTGTGTATTTTCCAAACAGTAAGATGACTGTTATGCGACAGGATATAAAATTCGATGAGGGGAAAGCCATGTGGTTGTCACTTGAGAGGGAGCTAGACTTGCATGCAGAAGAGGAACTGTTGGTTCCCAAAGATGAGTCTCAAGATGTGGATCAGCCACATGAAGAGGTTCATGGAGTGGAGGAAACCACTCAAGTAGAGCCATCCATCATAAATGGTAGAAAGCGCACCATGGAAGATGACAGATTGAGACTAGATGCTGCACAGAATGTAGGAGCCCCTACTTCACAGTGCAGACAGAGACAGTCTCTTGATCGATTTGTTGGATACATGGCTCTCATGAGAAAATGTATTGTGACTGAACCATCTTCCTTTCAGGAAGTAGTGCAGGACCCCACTTGGTTTGATGCTATTGTAGAGGAGTATGACTCCATTGTCAAAAATAGTGTATGGGAAATTGTCCCAAGACCGATTGATAAATCAGTGGTAGGTTCGAGATGGATCTACAAGGTAAAGCAAGTTTTTGATGGGAGTGTGGAGAAATACAAGGCCAGGTTTGTGGCCCGGGGTTTCTCACAGATCGAGGGGATAGATTATGGTGAGACCTTTGCACCTGTCGCAAGGTACTCTTCCATAAGATCCATCCTTGCACTCTCAGCACAGATGGGCTGGCGCATTCATCAAATGGATGTAAAAATTGCATTTCTTCAATGGGATCATTGAGGAAGAAGTGTACATTGAACAGCCAGAAGGTTTTGAGACCTTTGACAGAGAGTCACATGTGTGTAGACTCAAGAGAGCATTGTATGGGCTGAAGCAAGCACCCCGTGCTTGGTACACTCGGATAGATAGTTATTTCACTGAATTGGGCTTCACCAAAAGTGAAGAAGATGCAAACCTATACCAAATTGTGGTGGAGGGTAAGATTTTAATCATTGTTCTTTATGTTGATGGTTTAATATTGACTGGGGATGAGCAGCTGATACACTCATGCAAGGAGGACCTTGCAAAGGAGTTTGAGATGAAGGATTTGGGCCTTCTTCATTATTTCCTTGGATTGGAAATATGGCAGCGAGATGGTGAACTTTTTGTGTCTGAAGGAAAGTATGCAAGAGAGATACTAGGTAAGTTTCACATGGAGGGATGCAAACCCATGGATACTCCTCTTCCAGGAAACTGGAGGAAAGAGGATGCTACTTCTGGAGAGGTGGTGGATTCTACTGTCTATCAACAGTTAGTGGGTTCGATAATGTATTTAATGAACACGAGACCGGACATTTGTTATGTGGTTAACCAGCTAAGTCAAGCAATGGTTAAGCCTACCAAACTCTTTTGGAAGGCGGGTAAGCATGTCTTGAGATATCTGAAGGGAACATCTGAGTATGGATTATGGTACAGACAGATGGATGAGGTGAAGTTGCATGGCTTCACGGATGCAGATTGGGAAGGCAGCCCAATGGACAGAAAGAGCACATCAGGAGGGATCTTTAGTATCGGATCTACAGTTGTTTCTTGGTACAGTAGGAAACAGAGATCCATGTCACTTAGTTCAGCAGAAGCAGAATACATGGCAGTGAGCCAAGATGCATGTGAGGCTATCTGGATGAGAAAGATCTTGGTTGGGTTTTTTGGTTCTCATTTAGATCCGACGGTGATTTATTGTGATAATCAGAGTTGCATTAAACTCTCGATTAATCATGTGTTTCATGACAGATCTAAGCATATAGATATCCGGTATCATCATCTCAGAGATTGTGTGCAACGGAAGATCATGTTGCTTCAA